>PVIR01012530.1:0-44285 GCA_004026965.1 Petromus typicus
ATCACCCTGATTCAAGAATTAGAGAAAGACCCAACCAAGAAACAGAACTATAGACCAATCTCTAATGAATATGGATGCAAAAATCCTTAATAAGATACTGGTAAACAGAATACAGAGGACCATCAAAATCATACACCCTAACCAAGTTGGACTCATTCTAGGGATTCAATGATGGTTCAACATATGTAAATTGATAAGTATAATACACTATATTAACAGAGTCAAGGTCAAAAACCATATGATCATCTCAGTGGATGCAGAAAAATCTTTTGACAAAATCTAATACCAATTCATTACAGAAAATTGGAATAGATGGTCTTTATTTAAACCTTATAAAAGCCATTTATGAAAAACCAACAGCCAACATCATACTAATTGGTGAAAAACTAAAGCTTTCCCATTAAAATCTGGAACAAGAGACAAGAATGTCCGCTCTCACTACTCCTGTTCAATATAGTGCTGGAAACATTTACTACAGCAATTAGAAGAGAAAAAGAAATAAAATGAATAAATATAGGAAAGGAAGAAGTTAAGCTGTCACTATTTGCTGATGATATGATACTCTATATAGAAGAACCAAAAAACTCAGCCCAAAAAACTACTTGCTTTAGTCACCAAGTTCAGAAGCATAGCTGGGTACAAGATTAGCACCCACAAACCACTAGCTTTGCTATACATAAATAATAGAGTTACCAAGAACAAATAGAAGAAATAATCTTTCAAAATAGCACCCCCAAAACTGAACTTTCTAGCAATCAGTCTAACAAAGGAGGTTAAAGACCTCTCCTAAATAACTATAGCACTCTAAAAAAGGAGACTAAGAGGATATCAGAAAATGGAAAAACATACCTTGCTCCTGGGAAGGAAGAACCAATACTGACAAAATGGCCATACTGTCAAAACTAGTATATAGATTCAATGCAATCCCAATTGAAATCCCAACAGCATATTTCATAGAGCTAGAGAAAATAATCCAAAAATTCATCTGGAACCAAAAGAGACATAAAATTGCAAAAACCATTCTAGGGAACAAGGACATGCCAGGGGGCATCACAATGTGAACAATTAGAAACTATTTGGCAAAGCCACTGTGATTAAAAACAGCATGGTGGGCTGAGGATTCAGCTCAGTGGTTCTAGTGCCTGCCTCACAAGTACAAAGTCCAGGGGTTGATTCCTAGTGCCAAACAAAACAGAAAACCTAAAAACAAACAATAACAACAACAACAACAAAACTCAGCATGGTACTGGCAAAGGAACAGACCTGAGAATTAATGGAACAGACTAGAAGATCCAGAAAAAACTAAACATACTAAGCCATCTCATTTTTCATATGGAGCCAAACAATCACAATGGAGGAAAGATACCTTCTTTACCAAATGGCACTGGAAAAAAACTAGGTTTCAATCTGTTAAAGATTAAAGCTAGATCCATGTCTTTCTCCTTGCACAATCTAAAATCAAGTGGATTAGAGACCCTATATATTAAAACAGAAACACTAAACCTGCTGGATAGGTTAGGCAGAACTCTTGGAGACAATGGCATAGAGGACGACTTTATGAACAAAACCTCAATAGCAAAAGAACTAGCAGAAAGAATCAACAATTGGGATCTTATCTTATTAAAAAGTTTTTGCACTTCAAGAGAGAACACCAATAGAGTGAAAAGACAATCTACACATTGGGAAACCAATTTTACCAGCTGTTTCTCAAACAAACGGCTATGCCCTAGAACACATGAAGAACTTAAAAATATTAGTTCCTCCAGATTTAAAGACCTAGTCCAAAAATGGGTATGTGAAGTGCATAAAAAGTTTTTCAGATTAAGAAGTAAAGGCAGTGAAGAAATATATGAAAAAATGTTCAAAGTCACTGGTCATTCGACAGATGCAGATGAAAACAACATTGAGATTCCATCACACTGGAGAACAAACACCTCTATCTGGAAATCAACCAACAACAAATGCTGGCAGGCTGATCTGTGGGGAGAAATGAACTCTTTTCCACTATTGGTGGCATGCAGACTGGTGCAACCACAGTGAATATCAGCATGGAGATTCCTCAAGAAACTAGGATTGAGTTTCCATTTGGCCCTGCTAGTTTCCATTTGGCCCTGAAAGAATTAAAAGAATCATACCCCAGTGGCATGTGTGTACCTGTGTTTAGAGTGGTTCTGTTTGTAATAGCTAAATCTTGGACACAGCACAGATGGCCATTAACAGGAAACTGGATAAAGAAGATATAGTGTTTTCTTTTTTATCAAATAAAGTATACTCAGCCATAAAGAATCATAAATTTGAATTATTTATACTCAAGTTTATGTAATTTGAGGACATATTCATAAGTAAAATAAATGATATAAATGTGTTAATACCCATCATTTCTGTAGTATGAGAAACTAAAGATGTAAATGAATTCCAAAATCTATGACTAGTATTGTGAAATGGGAAAAAAATGTGCAAAAGGAAAAGGGAAAGAGTGGGTAGGGAAAAGTAAAGAAAGAAAAGAAAAAAATTAACAGTTAAAAAATTGAAACAATTCTTATGTGTATGGGGTTGGAGATGGCAGGCTGATGAGGGTAAAGTGAAGATATGAATATCAATAAATGTCATATACAGATATACATTTTTAATGTTGAATATGATCATAATGTAAACGTAAAACATACTGATAAACTGTATAAAAAGGGTAATAGGCCTGTATATCCACCATTTGATTAATGGATAAAGTAAATATATTATTTATTCAACATGTCATAAAGAAGGATAAAATTGAGTCATTTTTTTTGGAAATACATGCATCTGGAGACCATAACGCTAAGTGCAATAAATCAGACACATACGTTTAAATATTGTATGATTTCTCTTCTGTGAAAGTCCAAAGTATAAAATTAGAGTAAAATAAAATATAGTTAATAGGAAACAGGGAGATCAGTTAAAAAAGGGAAGGGGACAAGTGAAGGGCAGAGAAAGGATAGGAGAAAAGGGATGAAAAAATCATGATGGTGTATTATGTACTTGTACCAATTCCTCTTCATGAATATAATCATTCTATAGTCTAAACATGTGCTCATGAAAATAAAAAAAAAGGAAATGAATATGAGAAAATATTTTAAACTGAAAAATATAATTCAAACCCAAATGAACATTCACATAGTATGACCTCAATCACCATAACTAATTGTGCAAAGAAATGTACGAAAATATTCACAGAGCGGGGACCGGGGAGTTAGCTTAGTGGTTCCGGCGCCTGTCTTGCAAGCGGAAGGACCCGGGTTCGATCCCCGGTAATCACTATACCATATTGGGCATGGAGACTCACGCCCAGCAGCAACCAGTACCACATACCACAGTGCTGGGCGTGGTGGCTCACGCCTGTAATCCCAGCACTCGGGAGGCAGAGGCAGGAGGATTGCTGTGATGTGAGTTTGAGGCTGAGCTTGGGGCCATCCTGAACCACAAAGTGAGACCCTGTCTCAAAAAACCTTAAAAAAAAAATATTCACAGAGCCCTTTGCAAGTGGAGAAGCAATGTTTTTTGTTCACCGTTTCACATTTTCCAGTATTCAAAAGTTAGAACTTGAAAATGGCAGAAACGCTTCTTTAGCTTTTGCAAGTTTCACCTCTTTCATGGCTTGTACATTTCCCCTTCCTTGAAGATTACAGACCTCTTTGCAGGTAGAGTATTTTTGTATAAGACAGAAACACTCTGATAAAAGGAAGAAGCTTGTGCTGTTTCCAGGTGAAGGAATTCCCAGACCTGCACTCTCATCTGAACTTCCTGATAAATCAAGTAACCTACTATGAATGGAAAAACGGCATCGGCTATCAACAGTGTGTGAAATTTACATATTTTACTCTGTAACAACCAGAAAGTCCGAAAAAATGCTAACTAAAAAGACAACACAATTTTTAATCATCAAGATAAACACATTTAGAGTTAAATATGAGAGTTTCAATTATTGGAGTATGTAAGAATCTCTGGTTAGGGTGTCAATGCACTTTTTAAAACTATCAAGTCCTGGATGTGAATGCCTGAAACTGTGAGTCACCAAGAATGCTTTGGAGTAAGACACACACACACACACACACACACACACACACACACACACACACACACACTCACACACACAGACACACACATAGACACACAAAAACACATACACACATGCACACACATAGTGTATGTGTGTGTATGTATGTATATGATGAATATTCTCAGACTATACAGTTGGTCCATGGAATATATCAACTTCAAACTTTCCTACAAGCTGGTTTTTCCTATAGAAATTTTAAATAAAGATCATCTGTAAATGTGAATTTTCATAAAATTAGAGAATATGTGAATAATTACACATCATCTGTAAAAAAATGATTGCATTAGTCCTTAGGGAAGATCTAAATACATTACAGGAGCTGTTTATTTGAGCAAATATTTTTAAGTTTGATCAAGTGAAACAAGTAAATTATAATAAATCCAAATATCACATATTTTATTTTGAAAAAATGAATTTCTGGGCAATAGCTCTCCCATCTTTCTTATCAGTTTTCAAATGACTAAAGTAAAAAAAAAAATCACCTAACTTTAGCAAACACTGAAATTTGCAAAAGGTGAATTTTCACAATTAATAAACATGTGATGTAAATAACATGTACTATGTAGTGGCAATCAAAATAAATGCTTTTTCTGAAATGCTATCATGCTTTCATCAGGTGTGTGCACTGAACTGAAGCACTGCACATGGTGTTCTACATCTGTTGAATCAATCTGTTCCCAGGTTGAATCAGAACTACCCGGAATTTGGATGCAGCTACACAGATATAAGAACTCAGAAACTTCGGTGAAGAAACAGATAGCAAAAGGGAAAGAGCATTAAAATCTCTCCCCCTGTCCCCTCCCTCACTTCTGTGTCTCCACCATGGAATGAGAGGAGCATATCCATTCTCATATTTCCTTCTATTTTTTTCTTTTGGAAAACATTTCAAGTTAATTCTGATGAACTATTATTTTGTAGACTATCATTTGGGATGCAACTATGTGACTGGTTTGTACTGGACTATTTGGATTCTTTTTCTTAATGAACATCTCTCTTTTAGTTTCAGTGAATATCAAAGTATATTTCTCATATATACTGATAAAACTTTACATTGTCTTCATGCCATTGCAAAGTTGTCTTCTACACACTTCTGTTTCGGGCAGAATTAATGTGATTTGCCATATAATAACAATTGTACCAGCTTGTTGTTATTTATCATTCCCATATCAACTTGCTTCAGTGAAAAAAGAATGAATGATGCCAGTCCATCAGTTAATTAGTGGGACTCTATCATTGCATGTCCAACATAGTAATCAGTATGGTTGATGAAAAAAGCCCCGAATCTCAGGAACAAAACAAGCTATTTTATAGACCCATAACTTATTTTGGGCTGCATATAATCTTGATACTTTAGTGGCATATTCTGCAAAGGAAAGATGAGCTTTTTTGACATTTTGCTCTATTATTAGTCATACAGGCTCTTTTTTTCCTGTAAAGGATACTGAATATAGTTACAGGAAAACCTTGTGATGAAATAAAATTGTATTTTAAGAGAAACAATTTCATGTTCTTATTTCATTAAGAAGTCTCAGAAATGCTTTAATTAACAAATGAGCACATAAAATAAGATCAAGTTCTAAATCATTTTAATTTGGAATAAAAGAACAAAAATACAAATCAAGATCTGACAGTAGAAAAGCAGAACTCACAGAGACAAGAACACACTAAAGGACCACTGACACACAGACACTGGCTCACTGGACTAGTCTGTGTTAACACGGACTTCCAGTGTGCTGAATGAGAAAAGGGGCCCCATTCCTACCGCTCAGACGTTTTCTTATGATCAATATGAATGAGACAGAGTAGCCATCTAAACATTTAGGAAACTTGGTTCATCATCGTTTACTATGAAACTAGCAAGCAGACCTTTATATCCTAATTTCAGAGAAGTTCTGGTGCATAATGGCCTTCTTTATTGTAAGTCATAGATACGCTGTATCATATCTGTATTCAAAGTGTCAATCAACTGACCAAGTCATTATGTTATATTCATTTGAATGTGAGAGTTTTTCAGAAACTCCTTTCTCAGTGAACATAGCTCAATGCTGGACAGAAATATTCCAGGATGTTATTGTTAATGCTTTACTAGAAGACAAATCAGATAATACAGAATCAATAAAAGAATTATAGAGATAAGGCTGTCTTAAATCTTGAAGAATAAGTAAAAATGATAGGCAAGGTAGTAGGAATGAAACAGATTTGAGTCAGGCTTTTTGGTCCAAAATACAACAATTTTGTCAAGAAGAAGGATGATCTAAAATACAAAAATGGAAAAAGAACTTTGAGAGAAAAGAAAATTCAATATGTATACATGATGGTTTATAATTCAGCCTTTAAGTAGAAGGATATCCTATTATTGTAATACTGTGAGGAACCTGCAGAACATTAGTGAAATAAATGAAACACAGAAGACAAGTAATACATTACTTTGTTCATTTGTGACATCTAACAACTTTTGTCTAAAAAAGCACATGATAAAGTGCTAAATAGCAGAAGTTGGAGGAGAAAAAGGTGGGATGTGAGAAGGTTTTGGTCAAAGACAGAAAATTTCATTGAAATAGAAGAAATAAGTTCGGGTGATCTCCTGCATATATGGTGGCTGTAATTTTTACAATATCATATTGAAAAATCAATAAATATGTATGTTTTTATTTTTCAGTGTAAAATGGAATTGCAAAGCAATAATATCATAAGTATAATGTAGTATGTGTATTATACTGTCAATATTGTATATATATGTATATATGCTTTTTGTATATATATATATGCTTTTTTGTTCTAATATATCCAATAAAATATTGGCTACTTGAGCATGACAACCAGGAGAGGCTTGTGCAAACTTGGCAGAGATGTTTTTCTCAATAGTAGCCAGGATGATACTAACAGAGAAAAATTCTCTAGGTATTTTGTTTACTACATCACCAACACTCTCTTTCTATACAAATTTTTTAGGTAATGAAACTATATGATATTTTTTCTTTTATATGTAGAAAACTATTGTTAGTAAAATAGCTTTCTTCTGTTTAAATGGCATTTTAATAAAGAAATCATTCTGCATTTCTAAGGCTTTGAGTTATTGCTTTTATTTATTTTGTTGCACATATTCATCATTTCAGGATTATTTAAAGCTTATAAAATTTTGGTGTTGATTTTTTCACAGACTATTCAATGCCACAATATTTCTGATTAATGTAGGCTTTAAGAATCTCTATTGCAATTTTATTAGGAATGTTCATTTATTATTTTATAATTATTTTAAGAAATAATGTTAATTTGGGTCTGTCATTAATAATTACAAGACAGCAGCCTTGATTTGCATAGGCAAAAATAATAGATATGAATGAATTAGCAAGTAGAAGAGTATCAGAAACTACTGATTAATTCAACAGTGAACCAAAAAGAAGAATATATATTAAAGTTCACTGCTAATTGAATAAAATAGTGAAAAGTTCTGAATATAAATTATACCATTTGACTTGTGCATTTTACAAAGCTGGGTTTCTGACTCCAAGTAAAAGATGTACATAAAAATTAATACAATGTGTGCGTTAAGCCCTAAAGACTAACATTTTTAAAAGCTGGGTTTCTGACTCCAAGTAAGAGATGTGCATAAAAATTAATAAAATGTGTGCTTTAACCCTAAAAACTAATGGAAGCTCTAAAAATGCACAGAGAACTAGGAAAGCAACATTAATAGATATAGTAACATCTAGTGCTAGCTCTAAATCCCTGAAGTAACAAGTAATTGCTGTTAAGTTAAATTATCTATTTTATCTGCAACAATTAAGCATTTTTAAAGTTACCTGCAATGTTACAAATATTTTGATGAATTTTTATTTTGCTAGTTAACAAAATAAATTGAATAATTCTCAAACATATTAATGTTTTTGTACTTATTTTTTTCATGATAACTGTGGGAACTCTTAATCTTAATATTAGAAATGATCACAGACATTGGGGAATAGGTGCAAGGGTTTCTCTGTAATACCCTTAGTGAAAACTACTGCAATGTCTCTTTAGTCCAAAATATCTCTCCAAACCCTTGGAAAATCAGATCAGAGGTATCTCCGATTGCTTCATAGCTCTTCAGCCTCACAACCAACCACCCACTGATGGTATCCAGCAATGTTTCTGCTTTTCATCTGATGGGACAATATACTGAACTGTTCTGGTGCCTGACACATACATGTCATGATCACAGACTGATTTGAGATTTGCCAGATAGACATAGTGATCTGAAATCAAATTAAAGAAATAATGCAACACTTCTTTTGTGTGGATTTTAAAGTTAAAGCCCACTGTTACCATCCAAAAAGAATAAAAGAATATTCTCCAAATCCCAAGCAACACATAGATTTCAACTCATATAGATAAAAATCTTAAAAATGGACTGTTTTTATTTATTGAGAATCTAGGTAGTACATTTTTACTGTAATTTTATTGATATGGCCAGAGCTTTTGTCAACATTTTTATTGTGCATTTATAAAATAAGTATATTAAAAGTTTGACCTTGACAATTTGTGTGCATGATTAAGGTAATACTTTACAGAGAGTGAAATTGCACTTCATTGTTCCCCTCCAAATTTCAAGTACTACTGACATTTTTAAGTGTATATTTGTCACAACGTTGATATATTTTGAAGCTTTCATCAAAAAATAATTCAGATATTCAGAAAATAAGTCCATCGTTTCTATCCAACAATAGTTCTATCTCTCGTGGGAATAATGGAGTGTTGCCATCCAAGTAGCTAAATAGCTATGTGAAATGAAGGACTAGAGTTAAGGAAAAGGTATTTTGCTTTGAATACAGAGGAGTCAGAGCTCTTTTCTTCGGAAAAGAAAACAACATTTTTTCTGACTGTTTGCATATATTTTAACACCACACAAATTTCTCCTGTATTTATAATGGTATATGGAGAGCAAAATAAGACCTTTGTCTATTGATATTCTGATATTTTATCTCATACAATTGCCTTATAATTCTATATTTATTTAAGATCCATGTTTAGAGAATAGTGTAAATTCTAAAAGAGTGTTTATGCCATATCACAAAGATAATGCTTTAGTATGTTTTAAATGGCCACCAGGTAAATGCAACTAGCAGTGGATTATATGGAGCAGAAAAAATTTTGGCTCTATTACTAGAGATATTATTAGTATTTATGTATTGCTTGCTACTGTGAAAGCCTTATTGCTCTATGGGAAATCCTCTACCTGTAAAGCTTATTACTTAAAGCTTATACATTATGTGACTTGTGAAACACACCAAAAATATACATCTGTATACTAGAATTGCCATTTGAGCCCTGATGTAACTCTTCCTTTTTATTTGGCCACTATATAGCAAGAATTTATCTGACAATCCTAACCAGGGCTCTCTATCCAATGGGAATATGCTTTGTGGTTTATATGGATTTTAAGGAACATAACAAATAGAAAAGGGAAAAGCAGAGTGAAATATTTAGAGAAAGCACGGGTGGAAGATATTTTCTTCATCAGCAAGGGGGTTATTAAATTGCTAACTGCAGTTTTTATTCGATTTTACTGTAACATAAAAGTGATCTTAAAAATAAACTATTGAAATTTTTTTTATATTTTATTATATATTTAAGTCAATTATGTGTATTGTAAACTATTTTTCAGAAGTTTCTCATTTTAAAACATTATAAAGAAAATCTAAGCAAGTTTTATGAATATAGTATAATGGCAAAAGGTTAACAGATAAAAAAATCATGAATTTTAGGTAGTCATATTTTTAAAAATATTGTTCAGGTCATAGTTGTTTTTTATTCCAGTTATCAGAAATATTGCTGAAATATATATAAAGTGATGAATATATGTCTAGTATTCAAATAAGAAATATCTTTGAGATGAACTTGCTCTTTTCCATAAATGATGGTACAAAGAAGAGATAATGGACTCTTCACTTTCCATCCTGATTAGTTTGCTTGGTTTGAATCTCTAATCTACACTGTAAACAGGAGGTTCAGAATATCATGTAACTAATATTTCCACAGAGTAATGAAAATTGCCTGAAATTTATAGAATCACTGTATTTCAAAGGAAAATCTGAAATATATCTAGGAAGAGAGAAAAGAAAAATCATTATCCTTGATAAAAAGGTGCAGGTATGGGATAAAGGAGATAACTTGCGTGAGGAAACAAACCCAAATGTGAGTATTTTAAGCCAAAGTACATGTGAATAATAAGGAAATTTTTCCATCAGCAAAACGACAGCCAAGAGAGATGATTTGACAGTGACATTTGACATTTTTTATACAAGAAGAAATTTATAGAAATATAGGAGTCAAATATGAAATGTGTGCAAAGACTTCTTAAAAATCCTTGATATTTTGAGATAATTTCTAGGAAATGTTTGACAGAAAGCAGTCAAATGTAGTGAAATTCTAAACTTTTTCCTTAGATATTAATGGAAAAGTCAGGTAGATAGTAAAATTTTCTATTGAAATTAAATTTTAAATTCCTACATCACAATGCTAAATTGAATATATATTTCTCCTTAGAAATCCGCAATAAAATAATATTGAAGAAATTAAGAGATACAAATCCACAATGATGAGAGCAATATACAAAGATCATCCTAGATGTTCACAGAAACAAGGTCAAGAGGAAGGCCATGAATGTTACCGAGCACCAAAGAATCTCAGGAAACAGCACACGTGGTCCATAGCAAGTTCTCAAGATTAATGTTATTACTATAGATTCCAAATATGCCAATTATTTGTATATAATAGAATTACTAATTGCTAGTTCAAACATATATGTTTATATGGAAAAGCTTAGAATAAGGGTTCCAATATATCAGTTAGTTTCTGTCACATCATTTGTGTGCCATGTGCTGTGTTCTGTCACCCAAAACACCTTGCTATCACCTTCCAAGCTGCTGACTGGCAGAGCATGACTGTCAGTTCAGAAGGTAAGAATATGAAGTAGTCACTTTTGAAATCTCCCTTTATCTTGGACATTAGTATTGAACCCTGTCCTTATCAACTCTACATGAAAAAGTTTTAAGAAATTCTGGAAAAGATTTACTTCACCTATATTGAAAAGAAAAATATAAGAAGAAAACACTCCTTTCCTTCATTATATTATCTGTGCCTACCTGAACTACCCAAACTACTTGCAATTGCCAAGATATCAAGGATGACAAAGAAGGAGAAAAAATGATTCTGTGCCTAAAGTAGTATTATTGAACTCACAAATTCATCTGAGAGCCATGTATCTTTAGATTTATAGATTTTTGGTAATACTTAAGTCAGTTTATTTGGACAAAGTCATCTCATTGACCAGTTAAAAATATAGCCTGTTGGGCTGGAGATTTAGCTCAGTGGTTCCTGCACATGTCTTTGAAGCACAAGGACCTGGGTTCAGTCCTCTGGTAACCACATACAGTACTGGGCGAAATATGAACACATGCCAAGGATCACCAGACTTTGAGGAAACTATGTAAACAGAACTAAAAAATTAGAAAATTTATCACAAATAAGATAGATAACTCAGTGCACAAAATTAATTAGTATTAGTATCTTTAGCAAAATTTAATATAGAATAAAACAAGAACATACATATAATATGAAAATGGAACAAAACTACCTATGGAACTTTAAAATATTAATACTGAAATTTTAAAGAATAGTATAAGTACTAAGGATTCCAAAAGCAAAATCAAATTACAAATAGAAATAGAACTATTAAAGGAAGGAGTCAGAGAACATCCATGTAGAAATTCTGACATTGGATTAATAATATTTCTAGGGGAAAGGAAAAATGAGAAGAAAATTAACTTAAAACAATCAGCATGTAAATAGAATTTCTCACAGCTCAAGGTCATGAGTTTCCAGATTAAAACATCTGCTAAGAATCCAATACAGTGAGACTCAAATTAGAAATCAGTCAAAACCTGAAGGAGAATGAGTGGGTGCCAAAAACTCAGAAAGGAAACAGGAGGAATAAGATTCAGATCGGCACCAGAGTTCTTATCAACAGTGTATTCAGAGCCAGACAGTAGACAAATAAAGACTTTGCTCATCTAAGGAAAATTTTATTCCAAGAGTGTTCGAGCTGAGAATATTATAAAAAGTAGACTTACGAGAAGATTGAGTTAGTGAATGGAGTAGCTTTCTCAAGTTCATACATCTCGAAGGGGCACAACTAGAAGTCAACCTCAGATCTGCTTGTCTCTAAAGTCTATCTATGGTTATGACTGATTTAAAAACATTAGGATGAGAAATAAAGGGAAGAGAATTAGCTTCCGTGAGACAGAAAGACCACGACAGAGGCAGGTATGTACTTGGACTTTGGCGGAGTGGGACACTGAGAATGCCCATAGACCAAGATAGACAATTAAGGAAAGAGAACCTGTCAGCCTACTAGGAAGACAACATTGTGTACCATTGAGACCACAGTGATGCATGAATAGTGAATTTTTAGAGAGATGAAAAAGTTTTGATGCTTTATGTTTAAGTACAATTTTGAAAGGGATGGAAAATGTTATATAACAAAGTAAATATTACATAACTTAAAGAGTGCCCATTGTTGAAAGATTTATTGATGAAGGTAAATGACATGATATCATGGCAAGAGAAAAATGGTTAAATAAAAAAAGTAGGAAAAAAGAAAAAGCACTTCTCAGGCTGGGATTAAAGTTGTATCAGACTGTAGGGAGGGCTGAATAGCCACCCCCATTCCCTAACAGGTTAAGACCTCAGTGTTGTAGCTGTCCCATTGTCTGTCACATCATATTGCCCCATCTGTGAGAGCAGGACCAAGAGTAAATACATGGTCTCATTCTGAGGAACAACTAGTAAACAAGGGATGGATTTGCCAAAAATGTTTACACAGTAAATAATTAAAAATATATCCTTTTACTTTTATAAAGAAATATTGCCCTGAAATGCAGTTAATTATTATGTTTGTGTCTCTGAATATAATTCTCTAAAAATATTTTTAAATTCTTTATGTTGTCCATCAATTTTAATGTACAAAAGATTTTATATTCAAGATCTATTCCATGTGCTTTGGTTAGTAAAGGTAACTGTATTATGAAGCTCACTTCAACACATCAATAACTAGATCTCATTTTGATCATAAATAATTGGCATTACCACCTGGGGACCCCCAGTGGCACCCCCCCAACTCAGCACTCCAGAGCTGATGCAGGATGATCACTGTGAGTATGTGGCCAACCTGGGTTACATAGTGAGATCGAGGTCAGCCTGAACTACACAGTGAGACCCTGGAACAGAAAATAAATAAAAAAATAAATGGTATTCCCTAAATATATCTATTTCTTCAAAGATTATTTATTGCAAATCTACCCTATCCAGGTATCCAGGAATGCAGACAAATAAGACACAATCATTACTCTCACAAATCAATGTCTCACCTGAGAAATCAACATGTGAATCTCCTTTAAAGTGTCATTGCTACAGAAGAAGTATTTATAGCTTCTATTTAAAACAAAAATGGCAAGCACGGGTTTACAAAGGATTTAGGGAATGTTTTGCAAGGCAGTGTTATGTTTGAGGTCTGTCTTGGAGGAACAGTCACTCATGAAGATGTGGGTAGACATCAGAGAGAAAAGCATGCTAGCATCAAGCAAGAACACTTACAGGGATATGGAGAATTTCTTTAAAATGACATTTGGAAAATTCCAAAATTCCATATGACCAGCACTCAAGGTCCATTTGAGTGATTAAAATGTAGACAAAGAGACTGTATGTCATAATAAAATCTTCCTGAACAGAGCAGACTCCATTATTATACAAACAATGGGAACTGGATCATGAATATTCCAGCAGAGTACTATCTTTGTTAACCCTTAAGAGTAATCAGTGGAAAAACAAGTTTTGGAGTTAGACATACCACATGAGTTTCAGGCTTCCTAAACATAACATCATGATAATGGTATTTACCTTTCAGGAAGAATTAAAATATATATATATATATATCAATAAAATCTTAAACCATTCCCATGTTGTGTAATTCCCAAGCTCAATAAATAATGTATTGTGTCTCTACACTGTGTGTTGATGTTGGGATGCCACAGAGAAGACAAGAAAGCCAAGGTGGCATTGTGGAGGGGAGGGAAACTGAGGCATACCTTGTAGTAATGTAGACTTAGGAAAGTTCTGTCACCTGAGGTGATATTATCTCAGTGGTGAAGTCAGAATATTAGAAAAAAGTACCAAACAAAAGCTCTGTAATGGAAATGAGCTTGTTGACTTTGAAGAAAGGAAAACAACAACAACAAACAAAACAAAACAAGAAAAGGAAAACCAGTGCCTCCAGCAGGAAGGCAGGGAGACAGCAGATCAGAGGACAGCTCAAGAAGTCCGAACAGTACTGAAGCATGAGAATTTTGAAAACCACAGCATGAAGTTTTAACTTGTATTCCAAGTTGTGATAAAAGCAGAAAACCAATCTAATTTGAAGACTAAGTTAAAATCATTTTGATTATCTATATAGTAGTCTCCCCTTACCCATGAGGAACTATATAGTTCAAGATCCTCAGTGTATGCCTGAAATCATGGATAGCTTGAAATCATATACCTATGAAAAATGAGTGTGTGTGTGTGTGTGTATATATATATATATATATATATATATATATGTTTCCTATACCTATATACCTATGGTAGTTTAATTTATAAATTAAGACTGTTAAGTGATTAATAACTACTAATAAAGTAGAACAATTGTAATAGGGTACTGTAACATCTATGTGATCTTCTCCATTGAAAGAGTCAAACAGTGTCAGGGGTTTAACTCAGTGGCTCCATGCCTGCCTCACAAGTGCAAGGTCCTGAGTTTAATTCCTAGTACCAGAAAAAAAGGAATCAAGACAAATGTAATTTTCAAACTTCAGTGGACCTCTGGTAAATGAAATGTGGGAGGCAGGGTGGCAGAGCTGGGGCAGCAGGGATAGTGCTGTTACTTGTGCGTCATAGCTTTCATAGGCTTCCCCTCTAAGACTACCTAGTGCTTTGCTCTATGGCAAAACCAGCAGCCATTTTTATTTGTAAGATAACTAGAAGAACCAATTAATTATCTTACTATATTAAACTAGTATAATTTAATTATTCCCATGAAAAGACAGCAATAGTCTAGGCAGTTGTCAAAAAAGAAACCATTGCTGGCCAAGTGGTGAATCCAAATAAAATGCCAGTCTCAAATAGTATTATTTCTGCAGGTCGAAAAATAAGCGTAGTTCTAATATTTTCATTTTGTGTCTTTTTCCAGGATACAGCCCACGATAGAATTAACTGGGTGATTTTCATTTTGTTTAATGATGCCCTGAGGGTCCAAACATTTACTACTCTTTCAAGAAGAATAAGCAATTATAAGAAGTACTTTCAATTAATTTATTCAAATTCAAACTGGCACTATTTGGGAAATAATTTGGTAATATTTTGGACATAATTTAGAATTAATTCAGGGTAATGACAAAATACCTACCCATAATTTACTAGACATTGTATCTTAAGCAACTTTTTACAAAAGAACTTTATTCTTACTTTAATGAAGCTAAACTTTTGAAATTGTTGAGACATTTTTTCATTGGTTAGCACTCAATACAAATGATATTATGAGTGTTAAATTATAATCTAACCCCGTTATATCAAAAAGTACTGTTTTGGCATTTTGACAAAATTATAATTTTTTTCTGCTTTAGTGTTTTTCATCTGTTATGAGTAATACATCAATATTGTAAACAAATGCTTTACTAAAACAATCTTAGCATTAAATACAAGTTCAAGTTCTAGTAGGGCAGCCGTACTGGAAACTGAGCAGGTGCAGCCTCTATGGTGGAATTTTAAAGTGCTTGGAAGGAAGGCTTCCTGCCTCACATGACTCACAAGTTTTCACTACTATAGATATCTCTTAAGCTTAAGGAAAACATTATAGAACATTTTTTGCATACCTGACTTGGTTAAATACCTTAGTGTGCATTATTTTTGGAATAGTCTGACCAATAGTTGTTCAGTGACATGAAAGAAATAAAATATTTAACTATGGGGTAATAAATATATGATCTTTATTTTGTATCAAATATGATTTTAAGTATTTGTTAGGTATTAACCTCAAAGTACTTTATGAGATAGTTTTATTTCCATTTTACATAAATCAGTTGAATCTTTGATAGTTTGTTGACTTGTTTTAATTAACTACATACTAAGTGACAGAACCAGGATCTGTACTCAGCCTGTATAGTCTGATTTTAGTCGTTTAACTCTTCCTGGATTATGAGGTTGTATTGGCCATGGTTGAGTAGCTGTGGTTCAAGACCAGGTAGGGTGCTACAAAGAGCCTGTGAATGGAGATCATGACCAAGTGCAATTAATTCCAGAGATTCAGGGATGGCTCAACATGTGGAAATCAGCAATTGTAGTATTACATAAACACTCACAGAGGGAAGGACAAACATCACATAATTCTCTCATTAGAAAAAGAAAAACATTAAAAAATGCAGCATCAATTCATTTTTTTAATGGAGAAAAGATTAGAAAGAAGGCCTATATCTGATAAGTTCACCTATGACAAATCAAGGGCTAAACAAGAGAAACTAAAAATTCTTGCTTAAAATCAAGAATAAGGCAAGGATGGACACTATCACCACTTCTGTTCAATACAGTTATTAAAACATCACCTAGAATAATTAGACAAGAGAAAGAAATAAAGTACTATGGACAGGAAAGGAAGAAGTTAATTTATCACTATTTATAGATGGTGTGATTCCTTACAGAGAAGATCCTCCAAAAACTTCACCAAAAGACTTTTGAAATTAATAACCAAATTTCCTAGCACAATAGAGTACAAAGTGAATACCTAAAAAATCAGTACTGTTTTGTACACCAGCAACAAGCTCACCAAGAAAGTAATCAGTGAAACAATACCTTTCACAGCAGCATTAAGAAACATGAAATCTTAAAAACAACCAATATATCAACAGATGAATGGGTCAAGAAAATGTGATACTACTTTACTATCAGAATAAACGTGAGTCATTTGCAGGAAAATGGATGTACCTTGAGATCATATATTGAAAGAAGTAAATCAGACACAGTAGCTTCAATATCACCTGGTTTCTTTTATATAAAAAATTCAATATAGAAATCTAGTGTGAAATAAAAGATAAATAACCGTAAAAAGATAAAAAAAATTATTATCCAGAACAGACATTGTATCTAAGTGTGTACTTTAATGTAGCATGATTGTCTTCTGTAGTTTACACACATTTTGGCCTGTTAGCTGGTTGTTATTATGACTTATAAGACAAATGAATCTGATAGGAGTAAAATAAAGGGTGGTGAAGGGAAGGCAAAAATGAAGAGGTGTGTTGTTTTCTGTACAGGAACCAATTCCACATAGTGAATGGAATCACTATGTACTGCACTCATGCATGAGTAAAAAATTTTTTTAAAAAAAGCCAGGCTTAAAAAGGGAATAGGAATGTAAAGTGAAAGAGACCAGAAAGTAGAGAACATGAAAGTAAAATGACTTGACTCAATTTAACATCTACACCAAGGTATTAATTTCTGCTTTTGACAAAGCTGAAATCAAATGTGTTATGGACTTCTAATTTCTCAATCATCATTGGAATTAAAAACTATCCTGTGGTGGACTGCTTGTGTCAAAATGATATCACGAGTTCAGATGAAATTAGAGATATTAGTATACCACATTTTGTGAAACACTTTCTTTGATGAATTTAATGTTTTGGTAACATTTGCACAGAAATACCAAGTTCAGCCTCTACAGAATTCATCGCCAAGCACCTGATTACTATTGTGAGTGCACAGAGACATGAGGACGGACGTCACCGCCTCGGGGATTCCATTCACCACTTTCAGCAGGACGAGGTAGAACTGGTGACTGGGAAACAGAAATTCAGTTTTTTGTCAAACCAAGTGCCTTTCAATTTGATTTCTGAATTTGTACTATTTTAATGACTTTATAGACATAAAGTCATAGCTCTAAATCAACAAGGATTTATACTGAAATGGGTTTGAACTTTGGTCTGTGAAGTTTTTATAATATGTATACTGATGGAAACAATGGGGTAAACTGAAAAAATAATCTTAGATAAATATAAAAGCAAAAGTAATTTATTAACTCATACTGATGTCATCTTATTTTTTACTAAGTCATTCAAGCAATATATGCTGAACATTTATCTTATACTATGATAGGTGTGATGTTCATGTTAAAATATATTTCCATGCCTTTACTCATGCAAAACAGGAAAATAAAAAACAAAGTTGGATGTTGCCAGATTTAATCATGTACCTATTAAATATTCATTCCTTTATTATTTCTGAATTTTCAAGTTTTAAGCAAGATACTCTGGGAGTTCTAATCTCTTTTTTAAAATATGAATTGAAGGCCGGGGGTTTGGCTCAGTGTTTCTGGCACCTGTCTTGCAAGTGCAAGGACCCGGGTTCAATCCCTGGTAACCACATACCATACTGGGCGTGGAGACTCACGCCCAGCAGCAAGCAGTAGCACATACCACAGTGCCTGGCGTGGTGGCTCATGCCTGTAATCCCAGCACTCAGGAGGCAGAGGCAGGAGGGTTGCTATGATGTGAGTTTGAGGCTTCGCTCAGGGCCAGCCTGAACTACAAAGTGAGACCATGTCTCAAAAATAAATAAATAAATAGAAACACCCTAAACCTGGATGGTCCAGATGTAAATCAGGATGCTACAACAAAGAAGACTGCATAGACTTGGTGCCAGACTGCTTGCTTACCAGGCCACACTGTGGCACCATTACCTTTCTTGGTTTTGTTTTTATACAACACCTGAATCCTTGGCTGCTACAGTTCAATATCATAAGATAATTCCTATGCACATTTATTTTTCACTTAATTGAACAGAGTAGAATTTTAATGATATACATGCTTACACATAAGTAACTTTTTAAAAACAGGATTTTAGTGGTATATTCTGATACTGTCATTTTTCAGACCTCTGCAGAGAACTTGTCACATGGTTACTGGTTATGCTGTGCTGCAGAGAATGCCAGAGTATCCCTGAGCTCCAGCTTCATGTTGGCAAATTATTTTTAGACAAGAGTCAGTAAAGTGTTTTTACCAAACTAAAACAATTTTTAAAGAAACCAACCTTTTTATATTTTAAAATGCACTTTAATGTATTATTTGTAACTGTAGGTATGAATACCCGCTTCAGATGTAGAAACTGGAGTGCTTTGGTTAGCACACTCCTAGGTGGGGTTCCTATTAGACATCTGGCAGGTTTTCTTGCTTTGAGCATCCCTTCATTGCTCCTTTTTTGAATAATTTCCTTTTGAGATGAAAATATCAGTGGTCTTATTTTTTATGTGCAGACTGTCTCGTCTCCACTGTCATTCCTTTCATTTTGCATAATACAAATTTCTCCTTATCTAAAGCAAAGGCATTCCTGATCTAGGTCATAGTCTGGTACTAGGTGCCCACAGTTAAAACTACACCTGGTTTGTCTTCTCTGCGTTGTGGCCTCGGTCTTTCCTTCCTACCCTTTCCTTCTTCATCTGTCAGGGGGATACTCTGAAGTCATCTGGTCCCTATTTCTTATAATCTTAGAAAACTTGGCCACAGAAAGGAATTGAAGGGGAAGGAAAATAGCAGTTGTCCTGGTTCAGTATTTTCATTTTATTGCAACAGGAGGAGTTGTGCTGTAGACAAGGATTGGTTTGTGATGAGACACAGGAATTTAGGGATTTTGTTTTGACCTAAAAAATCCATATTGAGATGGTCAAAAAGGGTTACAAAGGTTGTGAAGAGTTGAGAGCAGTTAGGGTCAAGCTGTATGGTCATGCATGTTGAAGTTTCTACAGAGAAAAATTGTTCCTTGACTTTAGAGTATTCTTATGCAGTTATTGGGGTTATTTTGAAATGTATTAACTCCTTGTAAAAGTGGTAAAAAAGAAAAAAAAACATTTTCAAGATGTCATTTTATAGCCCCTGTTGTCTGCATAGGTTCTACTTGAGTCCCACTGGCACCTAATGACAGCAGTGTGGGCTTGGAGGGACATCTGGTCACACTTCTAAATCCCCTTTTATTTTGCTTCCCAAGTTTAAACGTACACTTTTGCTAATCATCCTTGTACTAAGACAAAATCTTTATCTATAGAAATGTATTTTTAAACTTACTTTACACAACATTTTGTATCCACTTAAACTAATCTTTGTATTCAATAAAGCACTATTGCTTAGATATTAAAAATAAATGAATAAATAAATAAAAACAATAATAATAAAAAAGAATTGAAAAATTAATGTGAAATAAAGTATGAGATGATGCCTGGATCAGTCTGAAGTAGTGTTTGGCATGGAATGAGTCCTCTGCCAATGTGTAATATTTCCTCATTATTAAAAGTTGTATAATCACATTATTGAAGAGAATTCCTTAATATCTGGAGATATGTTATTCTAATATTTTTGATTCTTTTAAAAGAATAGCTAGGTACTGTTTTTGTTACCTTACCTGAATTATCTTATTTTCCTCCTTTCCTCTTTTTCCCTCCTTTCTTTCTCTTTCTTCCTTTTCCTTTCTTGCTTTGCGCTTTTCATGAAATATTATTTAATTTTGAATTTTTCTTTTACTTTTACTTATGAACATCTCTTTTCAATTCTGTTTCAATGAAATTTTTTTCAATCATTCTTAAACAGCCAAATTCTAAATATCTTCCTAAATTAGTTACCTGCTCCCGCCACTGAGCACTGGGATACACAGGTGTACAGTCTCAAGGTCATTCAACATTTCCATTAATGATAGAATGAAAGGCATGCAGTCCTTTCAACAACCGGCTTCTCTAACAATCTGTCTAATATTCAAAGTCCCTTAACGTAACTACATACGCTCAGAGCCACCTAAGTCATACATGTCAGAGGACACTAATTCAGCTCAAATTTATTTTTATTAAAAAAACTGTATGAACTATCTATTTTATTTTGGATTTTATTTGTACCAGCAAAGAACAATTTTGTGGTAAAGCACCATTTACAAAGCTAGTTTAAGTGTGTCTTCTTCAGATTTAATGTTTAGTGCAAAGTGTGATATATAATATTATGATCATAGACACAGGAAGGGCTTCTAACACAGGAAGGTGATGTCTCAAAATCAAAGAGGTAAAATATTGAGATGAAGATGAAGATGTTGAGAACTGGCTTGTCTGTACATTTGAAAAGACAGTTTAAGAAGAAAATCACAGAAAAGAGACTCTTAGTCTTTTTGGCTTTATGGAAGGCTTTTTTTAAGAAAAATATTTTTTATGCAAGTTACCCTTGTAAAATCTGATGATGTCAAAAGAAAATTCAAGATATTTTTTAATCCCTATCCCATTCCAGTTATCTCTGTTCTTTCCCACTACTTTCTTGTATTAATTTTTAGGGAATAAGTAGTTTGTGAACAGTCTCAGTCACAGAAATATGTCTGTCAATCAACAGTTTACCTCCATTTCTATAAATTATTTTTTAAAACCATATTGACGTATAATTGACATAAAATAACACACGTTTAAGGTAGGGAATATGGTGTTTTGATATAAGTATTTATTGCAAACTGATTATGAGAAAAGAAAATCAGCTTAGTCCTTACCTTATGGTATGATTCCTAAGATCTACCCTCTGCAAATTTCAAGTGCAAAGTCTAGATTATTGCATTACATTTTCAGAACCTACTTATCTTGTGCAGCCTTTTGACTGGCATTTTTTATCCCCACAATCTCTGGCAACCATCATTTTGCTTTCTACTTCTCTAACTTTGACTTTTTTTATATTCCAAATACGTGAGTTCACACAGTATTTGTCTTACTGCACTTGCATAATGCACTTTGGGTTCATGTATACTGCTGCAACTTGTAGGATTTCTTGCTGTGGCTAAATAATTTCCCATTCTTTTATCCATTCAACCATTAATGGAAATTCCAGCAGTTTGTGTACCTTGGCTATGGTGAATACTGTTCCATTGTACTTAGGATCAAAGATAGCTCTTCAAGATGTTGACTTAACTCATTTTCAATACACACCTAGTAGAGTTACAGTTTTACATGGCAATGCCTCAGTTCATGAACACTTCTGTTTGAAAATAGAGCTTTTGAAAAGACCCATTTGACAACATTTTGCTTCCTTTTAGGAACTCTGTTTCAGATGACAAACACAGCCATGGCTATCTTCCCTATAATCATGGATTCAGTTGAGTTTGTGAACTGAGGCAACAATGTATTTTTTATTAAAAAAACTCTTTACTGTTTTCCATAGTGTATATATCAATGTACATTCCCATCAACAGTAAATGGAAACCTCTTTTCTCTGAATCCTACCTCACATTCATTATCTTCTGTCTTCTTCAAAAGATATGAATTCATACAAGTATGTGACAATATCTCAGTGAAGTTTTGTTTTGCAGTTCTTTGATAGTAAGTGAACCTGAGAACTTTTCATACATCTGTTAACCACTTTATTTCCTCTTAAGAAATATAGGTTCAAGTTTTCCTATTTATAGGTTTATTAATTTTCTCATATTAGGTTAATATTTTTGCTTAGTTGTTTGAGTTAATATATTTTAGACATTAGCATTTTATCAGATATATAGATTGCAAATACATCCTTCCATTTTATCATCTACCTGTTTGATCTATTGATTACTTCCTGATTTTTATTTTTTATTGTTGTTGTTGGTACCAGAGATCCAACCCAGGACCTTGCGCTTTTGAGTCCAGTGTGGCACCACTGAGCTACATCCCTGATCCCAAATCGATTTAATTTTCTTTCTTTTTTTGAATTTGTTGCTGGGAATCAAACTGAGGATCTTGTGTTTGCACTATGAATGCATGGCACCAGTGAGATAAATCCCTGGACCTATTTTTTTAAAAAAAATTATTAAATCTTTAATGGTACATTACATATACACATCGTGATTGCACTCCATAGTAGGCATTTGTACCAGTATAAGACACAACTTAATTCTCATTTTTTCCCATAGGCCTACCCATCCTACTGCCCCTGCCATATACATAAAATTTGTTTCCTTACTTTTTTGTTATAATCTCATCATTTTCCCCCTTCTCCCTATTTTACATTGAGCATTTTCTATTTCACAATATATAACATACAATTCTAGGACTCATTTACATCTTTATTTTCTCATACCAGAAAAAAGACGCGATATGTACCTATCTGTGCCCTATTTACTTCACTTATGAGGATATCCTCAAGGTATGTCCATTTAAGTATAAATGATTCAAACTTATCACTTTTTATGGCAGAGTAATACTCCATTCTATAGAAGAACCACAGCTTTTTTATCCAGTCTCCAGTTGACGGACACTTGGATTGTTTCCAAGATGTAGCAATCACAAATTGGGCTGCTATAAATATGGGTGCACATATGTCACTGTGATATGAGTCTTTTAATTCTTGTGTGTATATACCTAGCAGGGCAATGGCTGAGTCAAATGGGACCTCCAATCCTAGATTTATGAAGAATCTCCAAACTGATCTCCACAGGATTTGTAAGAGTCTACAGTCTCATCAACAGTGGAGCAGGGTTCCTTCTTCTCCGCAGCCTTGCCAACATTTGCCGTTGGCTGAATCTGAAATGGCAGCCATTCTATGTGGAGTGAGATGAAATCTCAATGTTGTTTTCATCTGCATCTCTCGAATGACTAATGATGTTGAGCATTTCTTCATATGCTTCTTAGCAGCTCTTACTTCTTCCTCTGAAAAATATCTGTTCCTTTCACATGCCCATTTTTGAATTGGGTCATTAAATTTAGGTGGGCTGATTTTTTTGAGCTCCCTAGACCTATTTTTTATTTTATTTGCTGTGCAGAATCTTTCTTTTTTTTAGTTTATGCAATTCCTTTCATTTGACTTTTTCTTTCATTTGCCAGTCAATGTACTGTAATCCAAATGATGACTAAGGCTTCCAGAGTGGCGGCTCCAGTCCCCTGTATCAGATGCTCTGCTCGACCTGTCCTGCACATGTCTCAGGTACCACACTGTTCAAAAGGTTTCAGCCTGCACTGTCTGCTGTGTTCTTAGAGTGCAGACTTTTCAGTTAGGTTTGCAGACAACTTAGTTACTTTTATAATGTTGCCCACACTTGCTGCAACTCATCAGTCACCACATCTTGATTGTTCCTGCTGTAATGTCCCCACATTGTATCTAAGCCCATTTCCTCTTTCTGTTCTTATCACTGCTATCCTAATTTAAATCACTGTTTATTCATTGTTTATAATAACATTTTAAAATGTGCCAACTTTAGTCTCTGGACTTTCACCTTTTCACAGCACAGTTAAACTATTTTTCTAACTTACATATGTATACATAGTCATCCACGTGTCATATATAATTTATCTGTTGTTTAAAATTGTATTTTTTTCTGCACTGTACTTTCCAAAATGACTTTCTATCATTTTAAAACTCACCCATATAGGATATACAGCCTCATCTCTCTGCCTTTATTCTGGGCCATTCTTCATCACCAGGTATACTTTAATCAAGTTTTAAAATGAAAGATCATGCTGTACTTTTCCACATACACTGAATGACACTGTGATATATGCTCTCCTAAACACATTTTGATACTGTGTCACGTGAACCAATCATAATGTATTCCACTTGTCATGTACTAGGCGTACTTACTACTTGACCCTCCCAGAGGTGACTCCAGAAACTTGCATCGTGTTCACAGTGCTTGCTGCATGGGCTACAGTGCCCCACAACAGCATGACTTAACAGCTCAGAGACACCAGCGAACTTACACGTGCTTATATTCATTCTCATGTAAGTCTCAGATACCTAGAGCCAAACTGGTCAGATCAAGTTCATAGTAACATGACGAGTGAATAAAAGTTCTTTGTTAAAGCACTTTGTACATTGCATGATTTTTGTCAATCTTGAGAATTGTTACTCCTTCAAGAGAAACCAGTGGGGTAAATTTTATCAAGTTGTTTCTGTAGGCTGCTGATCCTGGATGGCACATCTATAAAAATAGACATCTATTTTAAGTAGACACCTATGTTTCTATACCCTTGGGGAGAGTTGTTCAGAAACAACATGTGGATTCAGGGAACAAGCTGTGTGGATAGAAAATAAAGCTCTTAATCTAGCTCCTTCTCGTTCTTCCTTTTAGGTTAGGTAGGGATAGTAAATGAGAGATAATGAAAATGTAAAGGCACCTCTGCAATAAATAAAAAAATCATAATTTCTATTTATTGAGGAAATTTGTTTTTATTTTTTCTTGTTAGTATTTTTGGAGATAAGATGTTGCTATGTAGTTCGGGCTGACCTTGAATTCACTATGGACCCCAAGCTGGACTCGAACTCATAGCAATCCTCCTGTCTTAGCCTCCTCCTGACTACTGGGATTACAGGTATGTATCACCATGCTTGGTTGGAAATTTGTTTCTAGATCCTGGGAAGGGAACCAAAAAATCTTAAGATGTATTGTGTATACAGTGTATACAGATGCCTCTGTATTCAGAGTGTGTTCATATGGTCCTTGTATTGTTTCCTTTATAGGTCAACTTATTATAAAGTAATTCTACTCTCATGGATACTTGATTGTAACATTCTAAAATAGAAATGCTCCTCAAATTAAGAGGAATTTCTGTCCTTTTCCTGAGTTGATAATGAATATACTATGATTAATGTACTAAGTACTGGTTTAGTAAACGCAATGCACTGTACAATATTGTTTGTTCCGTGATTGTGTAGTTGATTAGGATGTATGTGTTACTACCACTGCCCAGTATCTAGAGAGAATTTTATGGCATGTTACTGGATCAAGAAAGGATAAAATTTAAAATTTGAAGTATGGAACATTCTAGAGGTGTAGCTCAGTAATAGTATGTGGGCTAAGTCTGTGTTGGTCTTTGGCTTGCTTCGAGCAATACAAAAACAATGTACAGTTTTAACAATGTAGTTCCACTTTAACTGTTTAACGTAGTTTCAGCTGGTTGTTTTACTGTTGTAACACTGAGAATTTGAAAAATCTTAAATTATCATAAATTGGTGATGTTCATATTTGAACATTTATGGTATATTTTATATTTGAGATGACTTTGTAATGAAATAGAGATTTTTATGAAAGTATACTTTGCATTTTCATACCCATTTCCCAGATAAGAAATGATGCCCACAGAAGATGAATGTTTTCTTCCCGAGACCACCAGAGCTAAGAAGTGATTAAAAAAAAAATCTAGATCTACGTGAAGATTTGTCCTACTTCATTCAACTATATTAGCATCTGCACAATTAAAAGTGAGAGCAATAAACATTTCAGGTGGAAAAATGTTTAGTTCACAGTACATTTGTGTTATATCCATAAGTGCATGTATTGTAGTTCTCCAACACTCTTGTTAAACATAAAAACCCTGAAAGGTCCTAAGTAGAATATCTTTTCTCTTGTGTCAGAATGCTGCCTTCTCTCTTCTCAGTCCTTTCATTCTAAGGGAAGGAACACTGACAGGGAGAAAGCCAGGGCTGCTGCATGAGCTTTCCAAGGCTGCCATAACAAACTGCCACCAATTTAGTGGCTTCATATGCACTAACTCATAGAGGATAGAAGTGTGATGTAGGTTCCACTGTGCTCCAAACAAGTAGATCCGAATGGCTCTATTCTTTTCTTTCAGACCAACAGAGATCCATTTTTCTAATTTTCCATCTTTGAGAACCAGGTGCTGTAATCACAGCACTTGAAAGGCAGAGGGAGGAGGATTTCTGTGAGTTCAAGGCCAGCCAGGGATACATAGTGAGTTCAGGGCCAGTCTGCACTCTAAAGTAAGACCTTGTCTCAAAAAACTAAAAAGAAAACAAAAACAAAAAAACTTCAACGTTGAGGGACCACTTGCTTTTGTTGGCTCCAAAACCATTCCAACACTGTGAAAGAGATAACATTGTACTTCTCTTTGTGCCTTTCCCACAGTAACTTTCTCCCTCTCTGGCCACAGCTAGTGCTCTTCCCTATTCATGTAGTCATAGTAGAACCACTGAGATTAAAGAAGTAATCAAAAATCTCAGAGGCTTTAATCTTCATCATGTCTATGAAGACTCTTCTGCTATGCATGGTTACATCTGTGCAGGTGCCAAGGATCAGAACCTAACACGACTTCTTATCAAAACTGTTGGAAAAATGGCTTCAGATGAGATGAAGAGTTAAAAGACCTGCATAAAGGCAGTGGCAAAAAAAGCTCTCACTTTTGACTTTGATGACAGATCAAACAAAGTTCACAATAATATGCTTGAAATTAAAGGTGTAGTCAGCATTGTAATAGGAGAAGAAAGTTTTGCAAGTTAATCAGTGCAAATCACCTATGCTTATGTAAATGTCTATTGGTATTAGTAGAGTTCTATTTTATTCCTGGAATTTAAATTTAGGGCATGTGGTAAAATGTCTATTTGCAGACTCTGTCCACCACATATGTTGACTTATGTATATATGTAATGCACCAAAAAAGATTTCTTAAAAAAAAAAAAGAAGCCTGCGATGGGGCTCAGCAGTTTCCTTTCATCAAGCACATCATGTGCTTCTCACGGCTGTTTGTATTTACTGCCGTGTTTTCAGAAACATTGTCTTAGTGATTAGATCTTTACTGCAGGGGCTAGAAGAACTTAACTAATCTCACTGGCATTTGAAATTCTGACTCGAGAAAATTTATGATTCAAAAATGTCCTTTACTAGAGATGGCACAAAACAAAATTTTAATTTAGTAAATAGAATTGCTAAGACTTATGAAAAAATATTTTAAATCAATAACTATCTTCCTGCAATTAATTAGCTGAATATTCTCATGCTTGTGTTTTTAATCTAAAAGACAATTGTCTGTAGCTACTTTCCTCTTTGCCTAGATAAAGTACTCAACACCAAAGTTTAAGGAAAAAAAGTTTGTACTGATTCACTTCTTATGGAGGTTTCAGCTCACAGCTGGCATGGCAGAGGGGCATGGCAGAGAGATATGGTGGAGGAGAAAAGATCTGGTGAGTAGCATAAATGAAACAGAAGCAGCAATGGAGGACAGCAGATGTCTTTCTGTCCCTATGTTCTCTCTAGGGTACCTTCGGGTAGGTAGAACACACACACTAGGTAGGCCTCCCTTTACCCACACTCAGGACTATGCCAACTCAATCTTTGGGCTGATCACACATCCATAACCCCAGCCTCACACACTTCATCTGAGGATCATGCATTCTAGGACAAGCCATCTCTGAAAAGCTCTGCCTATGACAACAGAAAACAGGGCTGATTGCTGTGGTAGGATCAAGGGTAATTCCAGGAGTCACATCTTAAAAAATTGTGCTCCATCTTGTTCTTTGTGCTGCAAAATTAAACAGAAGTAATTTTTTGCTAAGTGAAAAATAAGAAATAAAACATAAATTCTCATCAAAGAAAATAATTTAATGCCATTCTTTCATTTACTCTAAATATCATACATATTTTCTAATGCTAACACTCCACTGTGAAACTTTATCAGGCAGATTAGTTCAGTGGTCCTAGCAGAAATAATTAATTTTCATCATAAATCTGAATATACTTTTTAAATGCAGGAATCAGAATTAATCTATATTGGCAATAATGACATTTTCAAAGTTAAATTGATTAAGATTTTCTCATAATATTTTAGCACCCGTTATTTTAACTCTGGAATATGACATCATGTCAATTCACCTGCCTGTACTCTGATGAACATATTTAAGTTAATTTAATCTTAAATTATTTGGAAAATGAAATTGCTTTGCCAACTTAAATTACTTTATCAACCTAAAATTGCACATGTACTATTTATTAATCAACTTTATTTCAGTAATTTATTAATATCAAAACCCCTTGAAAAGTTAGAAAATTCAGTGACATCTGACTTCTAGGCATTTTTCAGATCACACTACATAATACTCATCTTTACCAACCAAGCTTGAGCTACTATAATTCAGTTCCCAAAAGCTATGTTTTGTTCCTTCTATGGACCTGTAGGTATTTTCTCTCCTATGTTAAGAAAACGTCACTCTCTATGTCTTGCTTAGATACTTCCTCCTTGTCATCAAGTCTCAATTTTATCTTCTTAAGGTAGCCCTCCCTGACACATCGTATCCAGAAAAAGTTCCAACCTAAACTCCATGAACTGAATGTAAACTTACTATTCTCATTGCTCCTCCTTTTCTGTTGGACTTGGAATGGAATTTTGCCCACTAAGAATTTTCTGAATTTCAAGGAGATACCTACTTTCATTTCTTTTCCACATTCAGCTCACATAAAAGAATTCTGTTATACTTATTTTAAAGTTTCTCATCATCTAAAAATAGAGTTTGTGTGTTTAACAGCTATTTAGTTAAGTAAAATTGGAAAATATTAGCATTACAATATTATAAGAAATTGATAACTATATCACTGTTAATACTATAATTTAACAATTAGTCATATCAAATTAATCTTAGCTTTAAAGGCAATATTCTTGTTTTGAATATTATAACTAATATTTTAAAAACACAAGTGGATTATAATATGTTCCTGATCATTTTTAGTGTACTAAAAATTATAATTTGTTCCTGGGCATTTTTAGTGTAAGATTCAAAGACCAGAATATTTTAAAATACATATAAAATCAATTTTTATACTACATTTAAATATGAAGTATAATTTATAATTTACCTGAAAGATTTAAAAGCATAGTATATTAGTCATTCCACATCTCTGGGACACTGCACCTAACACCTGTAAC
This sequence comes from Petromus typicus, assembly GCA_004026965.1. NCBI lineage: Eukaryota > Metazoa > Chordata > Mammalia > Rodentia > Petromuridae > Petromus > Petromus typicus. The sequence continues at coordinate 29,838 of PVIR01012530.1, forward strand.
TTAAATTTGGAGAGGTTTTTTTAGCTCTTGTTTTTCAGAGATTTGGTCTATGGTCAGCTGGCTTTCAGGCCGGAGCATCATGGTGGAAGGTCAAGGCAGAGGAAAGCTGCTCACCTTGTGGTGCCCAGGAAGCAGAGATAGCAAGGGGGAGGCACTCCCTGTGTCACACCTCCCCCATCCAGCCTCATCTCCTACACATGTTTAGCATGAACTCAGTGAATAGTTGATCCACTGATGAGTATCTCACTCCAGCTGCCCTCTCATCCTCCAAGTGTTACCTTTGAACAAATGAGATGCTGTGGAGCCTTTTATATCTGACCACAACACATAGGAAGTGTGGAAATACATGTGGAATTAGGGAATATTTAAAATATTTTTTCATTTAATAATGAAAAATTTTACCAATTGATTGTAAGCATGCTTGTAAAATTTTATATACATATATAATTTTGATAGTCTGCATATTCCATGGTATATTGAAACTCTGTGAAACATGTAAATCATCTTTATAATAAATTTTTCTAATGTTAAATTGATAATATATTTAACAAAGTAATTGTGTGTGTGTGTGTGTGTGTGTGTGTGTGTGTGTGTGTGTGTGTGTGTGAATTTCAGAATTGATTTAGGCAAGTTTAATTCTACATAACAACAGCCACTACAAAATTTACAAGCCCATCTGCCTAGCATGCTTTTTGTATTGATTTGGTTGAATGAAAATTGCAGTAGCATTTATGACAGCATTTGTGACCAAATGTTAACTGTCTTATATTAAAATCATTGCCAAAAGCTATGAATTTCTACATAGTTGAACCACATGGCTTGAAGCTGTCTGGATAAGCAGTAAATTCCATCATTCTAGTATTCCCAGTAAGAGATATGTGCTGCTTAGAATTTCTATGCACACTATATCACTATAGTCATTATTATGGAGAATTAAATGTGTGCATCTAAAGGTAAGTCTACTTTCCCAGTTTAAAAAAGGCACATTGCAGGACAAAAATGAACAGTACTTCAGTATCACTGCTGGAAATGTAAAATGAATCTGCCCCATGAAAAATAAGACAAACACTATTCCAGCAAGAATCTCAGTTGTAAAAGCAAAACTTCTGTAGTGCTAGGCCATCATTTTACAGATCAAAGTATCAACCTCATCTTAATCCCCGGAGACTTGTAAGGAGTTGCAGGTATAAGTGTGTGTGTAAAAAAAAGACAATCTCTGCATGGAGGCCATTTTTACAACACTGAAAGAGCTCCTTCAGGGGAATGTCCTTAGAGTAGCTGGCAAGCTGAGGGTTCATGTTCTTTTCAAGGTTTTCATTATAGATGGAACTCGGGAAAGGGAGTCAATTAATGGCACGTTTTCTCTTAGTTGCTTTCTACTCTCAAGAAATTAGATGTGAATTGATGGCAAAGTACAACACATTCCTATGAAAGAATTACATGCCTTTATGTGGTGCTATCTTTGCAAAATGGTAACTCACATTTATTCATATGAAAAACAGGATTTTATATGTTATCGTGGTGCAAATTAATATTAATTGAAATCTTCTGTACATTTTGAATTTTATGAAAATAATTGAGTTCTCTGCTTATTTGAATGGTGATAGAGTAATAGTACTGAACACTTAGGACTCAAGCAACAATTAGTTGACTAGTGGATTTAGCAAGCAAATGATCCATTTTAGAGTTTCACTTTTGCTTTATTTTTGATAGAAAACTTTGAAATGATACAGCTTGTTACTTTATTTATTTATTTTTTCTCTTTTTTTTGAGACAGGGTCACACTTTTTGGTTCAGGCTGGCCCTGAGCTCAGCCTCCAACTCACATCACAGCAATCCTCCTGCCTCTGCCTCCCGAGTGCTGGGATTACAGGAGTGAGCCACCATGCCCGGCACTGTGGATGCGGTATTGGTTGCTGCTGGGTGTGAGTCTCCATGCCCAGTATGGAATGTGGTTACCGGGGATCAAACCCGGGACCTTGTGCTTGCAAGACAGGTGCTGGAACCACTGAGCTATATCCCTGGCCCTATAGCTTGTTACTTTAAAAAGATCCATATCGTGTTGACATATTCTTTGCTAACTAGAATTCAATTTAGTGTTTCTGACATATTTTCTTAAACAAATAATAAATTATGATCAACAAACAGTACAGTCATTATCAAGCTAATCATAGTGTTTTCTATAATTTTGAATGTAAACTATCCTTACAATGTTTGATGCTCTATAATAGGTGGTAGAAATGGCTAAATATGTTCTTTTATTCATTTAGAATATAAATACATTTAAAAATATTTAAGTCAATGTTTTAACAAAAATCTTATGAATTATGGATTCTGATATTTATTTAATTTCAATTTTCCAGTTTTTAAAATGAGAACAACTAGAATATACCAGGTATTTTGAGTAGAATTCACTGTAATGATTGGAACTATATGATTACATTGTATGCAAAACACTATCATCTTTAGTCTTTCATGTTAGCCATGAACACCTATAAACTTTGCAAAAATACATTAGGTATAATACATCTGTTAAATAAAATAAATATATTTTTATAAACTATACTATATAAGGAATATTAAATATTGGAAAGAATAAGGAGAAAAAGATAAGTGTTATACTCCTGATGAATATATTTCTATAATCACTTTAAAATAGTAGTGACAATTGTGTGATTAAAACTATGGGCTTATTTCCTAGAGTGCCAGGACTCTAGAAAACTGTAAGTACACAGAAGACAGCTTCAGTATCTTACTAAGGATAATTTATATTCAAGAAAATAGAGAAATCAAATGTTCTTCATTTAGTAATAACTAAATGTATCTATGCATTTGATTATTAAACAATTTGAGTGCATAAAATGAAAGTTTGATTTGTTTTATGATATATATTCATTTGGCATATGACATACAAAGACTCTCATATAATAGTGTAATCCTTGTGTGGTTAAATATCAATAGTAATAATGAAACATCATGATTTCAATTTTAGAAATATGCACATTTATCATGAGTGAAGAATGATATGTGATTAACTCTGCACAGTTCTAGAACAGGAAAATAATTCGCTTCATTAAATTCACCAGGTAACAAACATATAACCCAAATTTCACTCAATATTTTGTGCCAGTCTCCTTGTATCTATACAAAGAGCTACACTAAAAAGAGAAATCCAGGTTTGAAAAACAGCAGTTGAATAGTGCAACATAGCTATCTCTAGTTTTCTATGAGACACAACTCTGAACCTATTCCATAGTACATCACTGATGATCTACATAGTACTCGGCACAAAATAGACACTCAATAAAATTTGTTGTAAAAAAATTATAGATGTGCAACATAATTTGTTTAATTTTAATTTGACACTTTTATAAATAATGCCTGGGCTGGGGAGTTAGCTCAGTGGTTCCGGTGCCTGTCTTGCAAGCGCAAGGACCTGGGTTCAATCCCCAGTAACCACATACAATACGGGGCGTGGAGACTCATGCCCAGCAGCAACCAGTACCACATACCACAGTGCTGGGTGTGGTGGCTCATGCCTGTAATCCCAGCACTCAGGAGGCAGAGGCAGGAGGATTGCTGTGATGTGAGTTTGAGGCTGAGCTCAGGGCCAGCCTGAACTGCAAAGTGAGACCCTGTCTCAAAAAACCAAAACAACAACAACAACAACAGAACTATAAATAATGCCTATTCAAATATACACTTTTGAAAATACTGTACATGAGTATCTTTTATCTACAATGTCCACGATCAGAGTATTTTACTTTTGAGAATTGTTTTGGATTTAGGAATATTTGCATAGGAGTTGAGATATTGCAGTAATTAATCCAAATCTAATTGCTAAATTCACTTCTATTCCTCACACACATTGTTTACATAGCCTGAAGATAGTTTCATACATTTACTTCAGTGAGTGCTCTGACTACAACTCATCACATGAGGTTAAGTGCAGAACTTTCTACTTGTGGAATTAAGTTGGCACTCAAAAGATATAAGATTTTTGGAGCATTTCTATTTTCAGGTTTTTGTTTTGGGATGCTCAAACTCCACTCTGTGTATTTCATAGTCTAAGAGAAAGCTCTATTTAAACTGGTATTCTGGTCATATTTAGTGACAAAAACGCCCTCTACAAGTAGATCTAAATTCCTATGTGGCCTACTGGTGCTCATGCCTTAAGATAAATGCATTTCATCATCGATCATGATGCTTCCCTTCACACTGAGAAATCTAAGGGGCTTCCTCCATTCTCTTCACGGGTAATATTTTTGAATATTTAGAGAGAGGTAATAGCTGAAAATTTTTCTTGTTTTATTCATTCAAAATCTATATTTAATTGAGGGAGCTAATGTTTTTCTTTTTTAGTTCTCTATTTATAATCATTTCTTCATGAATGCAACATGGTTTGACATTTCATGTAAGCAGTGCTGAAATTACACTCTACATTTATTTGAGCAGCTTACATAATCTGTTGCTAGAGGAATATGGAACCTGCAAAATTTAGCCTTAAATCTTAGGTTTTGAAATTCATTTTTAAATGTTTTTCTATATAAACTTTTCATTGAAATTGCCATTCAGTGATGTCATTGAATACATCAAAATCATGACTAGATAAAATCATGTTATTCCAGGATAATTTTCTCAAATATCTTTTAAGTTAAAGCACACTATTTGTAAAAATGAAGATAATACTTTCGTGTAATGTTGACTATATTAGTTTGAGGATCTTTAAGAGGTTTAGTGGAACCCACTTCCGGATGTGTCTGGGTGGACTATGGAGATGTGGCCTTGGGCTCTATATCTGGCTTACTGTCCCTTCTTCACTGACATTATTTTGCAAGTACATTGAGGTGCAGGCATTGTTTCCCAGCAGCACTGTGAAATAAGTGCTGTTCTATCACACACCTCCATACCTCCATGATGTCCTTCCCTTGGAGCCAGACAGAATCTCTTTAAAACTGAGCCAGATTAAACTTCTCCTTCAAATTTTAGATGTTAAATATTGTTCCTTAAAAATAAAAAAAGCATTACAATATTTGTTCATGAGAGAAATATTTGAGGTTTTCCAGAATAGAAGAAATATTAAGAGGTACTTTGTAGGTTATTTTCCCAGTTTAAGAGGCTTCACCCTTAAATCAGAATGTCTTCCAAAGGAATGAAAGGCAGAAAAAAGAGAAAGAGGTTTTAGGTCTTAGCTCCTGTGATTTTTATAGGCTGTGAAGAGTGGACTACTACTAGATTCCAACAGTCTTCATTCTGTTAAGATCATCAGTTGATTAGATGAGACTCACTTATGTTTTAGAAGACAGTCCACTTAATTCAGCCAATTATTTAAGACAGGGTTTCACTTGTCGTTCAGGCTAGCCTTGAGCTCACTATGTAGCCCAGGTGAGCTTCAAAGTCACAACAATCCTTCTTTTTCAGCCTCTCAAGTGCCCAGGATTGTTGTATGTGGTTACCAAGGATCAAACCTGGGCCCGTGTGCTTGCAAGACAGGTGCTGGAACCACTGAGCTAAATCCAGGGCCCAAATTCAGCCAATTGTTTAATCTCTGGATGTTAACTTAATCTCTGGATGTTCACCCCCCCAAAAAAGACTTTCACAGGAACACCATAATATTGTTTGAAAAAACTTCCTGGTCACCTTGACGTGGCCAAGTTGATATAACATCAATCATCAAAACGTAATCCAAAGTGAACTTGGTGCCTGAAATTATTTTTCTTAGATCATACTTAATATCCAAATGAAGGCAATAGGAAATTTATACCTTGGTCTAACATGTTACAATATTCTGCATATGATTGAATAATCCTGGATATAAGATCTGTGTTTAGTACACTGAAATTTAAATTGTATGATGCAAACTTAACAATATGTAAAACTTGAGATGAAGTTAATAAAATTTTGTTATATGACACTACGAGGAGAAAAATGTACACGAAGAGTGCAAATATATTTATAACACATACATGAGTGCAAATATAACAATTAGGAAAATATTTATGATGCTGAGTCACATAGCTGTAACTGATGCTAATTACAATTTATTGCACCATCCAGTGATTTATTTTAATCTTAACATGCCTCTCATCTGATTATACTTCTTTATTTTTCTTTACCTCTCCCCCTTTCCTTTTTCTCTTTGAACACTTGCTCTCTATTTTACAATATCTTACCAGACATTCTGGACCTCATTTGCACCCTTTAGTTTTTCATAATATAGAAATGATACAGTATTTACACATCTGTGTCCTATTTATTTTACTTGTGTGTATGTCCTCAAGATACATCCATTTGACTATAAATAACTCAAATTTATCATTTTTTATGGCTAATACTCCGTTTTATTAAAAAAACCCCAAATCTTTAGTTTCTAATTGATGGGCATGTTTCCAAGATCTAGCAATCATAAACTGAGCTGCTATAAACATGGATACACATATGTCACTGTGATATGAAGCTTTTAATTCTTCTGTATATATAACTAGCAGGGGAATAGCATGGCCAAATGGGACCTCTAATCCTAGCTTTTTGAAGAATCTCCACATTGACTGTCACAGTGGTTGCATTAGTCTACATTCTACCAACAGTGGAGAAGAGTTCCTTTCTCCTCACAGTCCCCTCAGCATTTGTTATTTGTTGATATCTTGATAGTAGCCTTTTTTTTTCTTTGGAGTGAGAGAATATTGGTATGGTTTTCATCTGCATCTTGTGAGAGATCAGTGATACTGAATATTTTTTCATATGCTTCTTCACTGCCTTTACTTCATCTAAAAAATATCTTCATATTTCAAATGCCTAAATTTTGTACTGGTTCTTTAAACTTGAAGGAGCTGATTTATTTTTAAGTTCTTTTTATATTTTAGATAGTATTCCTTTGTCTGAGGAACAGCTGATAAAATTCCTTCCCAACTTGTAGATTGACTTTTTTTTCCCTGATGATTGTTTCTTAAAGATTTTTAATAAAGTCAGGTCCCAGTTGTTGATTCCTTTAGCTAGTTCTCATGCTTCTGATGTTTTTTTCATAGTCTTTCCTTATACCAATATTTCCAATAGTTTTATCTAACTTATTTTCCAGCAGGTTCAGTGTTCTGTTTTAATATTTAGGCATCTAAACCACTTTGATTTTAGTTTGGTGCCAGGAGAAAGACATGAATCTCGCATTAATATTTGGCAAGTTGAAACTATTTTTCCAGTGCCACTTGTTAAAGAGGCTATCTTTCCTCCATTGAGGGTCTTTGGCTCCTTTGTCAAAGGTAAGGTTGATTAATATATCTGGAGTAGTTTTCTATGTCTTCTAGTCTATTCCACTGATCCATGGATCTGTTTCTTTGCCAGTTCCATGCTGTGTTTATCACAGTGGCTTTGGAAGATAGTTTCATGATGGGGACTGTGATACCACCTGCCATGTTCTTGTTACTTAAAAAGGATTTTGTTATTCTAGGTCTCTTGTGTTTGAAGATGGAGTTTTGGATTATTTTCTTTACCTCTGTGAAATATGCTGTTGGGATTTTAAATAGGATTGCACTGAATCACTATAGTAGTTTTGGCAGTATGGCCATTTTAACAGTATTGGTTCTTCCTATGCAAGGAGCAAGGCACATCTTTCCATTATTTGATATCCTCTTCAATTTCCTTTTTCAGAGTGCCGTAGTTTTCAGAGAAGAGGTCTTTCATCTTCTTTGTTAGATTGATTTCTAGATATTTCATTTTTCTGGGGGGGGTATTTTGAAAGGAATTATTTCCTCTGTCTCTCAGTGAGTCTATTATTTGTGTATAAGGAAGCTTTTGATTTTTTTATCTTGCACCTAGCTACTATACTGAACCTGGTGATTAAATCAAGCCATTTTTTATTAAGTTTTTGGTATCTTCTATACAGAGTATCATGTGATGAGCAAATAGTAACATTTTAACTTCTTCCTTTATTATCTTTATTACTTTTATTTATTTTTCTTGTCTAATTGCTGTGACTAATGTATGTAGCACTATATTGAACAGGAGTGCTGACAGTGGATATTCTCGTCTTGTTCCTGATTTTACTGTGGAAGGTTTGAGTTTCCGACCATTCAGTATGGTGCAGGTTGTTGGGGTTTTCATAAGTAGGTTTCTTCAGGTTGAGATAAAGACCACATATTCCAATTTTCTGTAATTTGAATAATTGGGGTTGGAATTTTTCAAATACTTTTTCTGCATCTACTGGGATGAACATATAGTTTTTGTCCTTGAATCTGTTAATACAGTGTATTACATTTGTTGATTTACATATTTTGAGCCATTTTTGAATCCTTGGGATTTCGGAGTTTTGTGTTCCTTTCAATTTGATTAGAGACTGAAAATAGTAGCATTTGCTCTTCTAAAAATGTCTTATAAATAAGGAAGTGAGGCCATCAGGACTAGGGCTTTTCTTTGTTGGTAAGTTTTTTTGTTTGTTTTCTTTTTGAGACAGGGTTTTACTTTGTACTTCAGGCTGGTCCTAAGTTTACTATGTAGCCCAGGCTAGCCTTGAACTCAGGACAATCTTTCTGCCCTGCCTCCAGAGTACTGGGATTACAGGTGTGAGCCACCACATCCAGTACTGTGATGTATGTACTGACTGATGATGGGCATGAGTCACCATACCTTGCATTGTGATATGTGGCTACTGAGGATCAAACTCAGGACCTTGTGCTTGCAAGGCAGATTCTGGAATTACTGAGCTGAATCCTTGGCCCTGTTGGTAAGTTTTTAATTACATTTTCATTTTCATTGATTGATACTGGGGTGTTTAGCATTTTATATCTTTTTTGTTCAACTATGGGAGTTTATATGTGTCTAAGAATCTGTCCATTTCTTCTATGTGTTCCATCTTATTGGAAGACAGGTTTTTGAAGTAGGTGTTGACTACCTTTTGATTTTTGTTGGATCTGCTATTATATCACCCTTTTCTTTCCGAATTGCATAGATTTAGGTCTTTTCCTTCTTTTTTTTTTTTTTTTTTCTAATAAGATTGACTAAGGGTTTAACAATTTTGTTTACTCTTTTGAAAATCAATTTTTCCCTTCATCAATTTTTTGTTTCATTTTATGAGTCTCTATTGTATTTATTTCTTCTCTAATCCTTATAATTTTCTCCTTATGTGAGTTTTGGATTTGTCTTGCTTTTCTTTTTTTGGAAGCCTGACATTCAACAATAGGTTGTTTATTTGAGCTCATTCTATTTGCTTAGCATGGGTATTCACTGCTATTAATTTTCCTCATAATTCTGCTTTCACTGTATCCCATAGATTCATGCATGTTTTATTGGTATTATTGTTCAATATAGAAACTGTCTATTTTCAACTTTAATTTTCTCCATGACCCATTGGTTATTCAGGAGAGTATAATTCAACTTCCATGTGTTTCTGAAGTTCTTGAAATTTCTTTTGTTATTGATCTTCAATTTGAAAGCATTACGGTCTGATAATGTAAAATGGGTGACTTCAATTCCTCTGCATTTACACAAATAAGTTATCTGAACTAACATGTTACCTATTTTGGAGAATATCTCAGGAGGAGCAGAGAAGAATGTGTATTTCAATTTTATGAGGTGGAATACTTTGTAGACATCTGTTAGTCCATCTCTCCAAAAGTTTGATTCAGTTCTAGTATTTCATTATTTTGTTGTCTAGTTGACCTGTCTATTTGTAACAATGGGGTATTGAGGTCCCTCACTACTATTGTCTGAGGGCTTATTTGGCTTTTCATGTCTATTAATATTTGTTTAATATGCATGGGTGTGCTAACATTTGGTGTGTATATATTTATGATTGTTATTTCTTCCTGATGGACTGTTCCTTGTAGGAGAATATAATGACCTTCTTTGTCTGTCTTAATTAATTTTCATTTAAGACAACTTTGTCTGCAAATAAAATAGCCAGGCCTACTTTTTTGTGGTTTCCTACTACATGGAAAATTGTTTTCCACCCTTTTATGTTCAGCCCATGGATTTTTCAATTAAATGTGCTTGTTGAATGCAGCATATTATTGAATTTTGCTTCTTCATCCATTTTCTCAGTCTATTTTTTTATTGGTGAATTGAAGCTATTAACATTCATTATTATAACTGATATGTGTGTTTGTCAAAATTTTCTGTAGTTGCTTCTTTTATAATTATTTTCTCCCCTACCATTTAATAGTTTGTCTTGACTCTTGGCCTAATTCTGTTAGTCCTCATCGAGTTTTCAAATCTAGGTTACAGGTTGTTTTCTTTTAGGGCTTGAAGTACTTCACTGCAGACTCTCCTTGATTTGAGGGGTTCTGTTGAAAAATCTGCTGTAATTCTGATGGGCTTTCCTTTTTATAGCATTTGTTTCTTTTCTCTGAATGTTTCAATATTTTATTCTTCTGTTGAGATTCTGGTATTGTGGGGTGTGGGAAATTTTTTATTATAGTTAGTTGTAATCCTGTATACTTCACTTATACGTACATTCAAGTTTTTTTCTGTTGCTTAGTAAGTATTCTGCCATTACTTCTGTAAATTTTTATGTCATTTGTACTTTCCCTTTATTTTTCATTAATTATAATCAGTCTGGTTTTTAATTTTTTTATTTTCTGCATTATCTAGAATCTGCTGGATTGATTTCTCATGTCCCCTTACTATTTTAAAGAAATCTTTCCTTTCCTGATCACTAATTGCAATCCTGTCTTCCATGTCTGAAATTCCATCTTTGGGTTCACTACCTGTATTCTTTAAGCTTTCATTAGAGTTTTTAAACTCTTGAATTTCAATTTGATTCTGTTTATTGGATTCCATTTGTTTTATATGCTGGGATTCCATCATGTCCCTGAGGTCCTCTATTTTTTTTTTTTAATCTGTGTCACTCATTCTGATCATCATCTGTGTTATTATCTGAAAGATTATTTCTGATTTCAATTTTTCTAGATCTTCTTTTGTTGCCAATTCAGGGAAGCCAGGTGGTTGCATTTCTGTGTGATCCATTTCATTGGTTCCTATTTTTCCTTTGGAGACTGGGAATTCTGGGTTTGGGTCTTATTTCTGTTTTTTCTCATTTTGATATTTTTCCTATTGTTAGTGGATTTTTTTGGTTTGTTTTTGTGATAGGATCTCCCTTTGAGTTCAGGCTGGCCCTAACCTCAGCCTCAAACTCACAGCAATCCTCCTGCCTCTGCCTCCCGAGTGCTGGGATTACAGGCATGAGCCACCATGCCTGGCACTGTGGTATGTGGTACTGATTGCTGCTGGGCGTGAGTCTCCACGCCTAGCATTGTTGTATGTGGTTATTGGGGACTGAATCCAGGCCCTTGCACTTGCAAGACAGGCACAGGAACCACTGAGTTAAATCCCCACCCTAGTGTATTTGTTTTAATATGGGTTAATGTCTGCAAAGCTGTTTTCTGGATAATAAGAAATGGTTTCTTCCTGTTTTGTCTTCTGCTGTTGGCTTGGGCAGTGTCACTTAGCACAGGCTTTGACTCATCCTAGTCCTAGCACCATTAAGTACTTCCACTCACAGGCCTAGTTTCTTACATAATTTAAATTTATTAGCATCATTCCTTTAATATCTTCAGGAGAATCAGTTTTGTGGTTGACTTATTTTAGTAATCATTTTTCTATGCTTTGAATATTTAGGCTATTAAATTACAATGGTCTTTGTATATGAAAACGGAGCAGAAAACCACACCTGTGTTGCTGAAATCATCATTAAAGTACAGGTAAAGGATTATGGACACTTAAAAATGCTCTGAAAATAGAGCAAAACTGATTTCTGGACAGATAAGCTCCTTCTCAATTTTAGGAGACAGTCAATGAGATAAGTTGTCAAAACTTTTTTTTTTTTTTTTTTGAGACAAAGTCTGCTTTGTAGTTCAGGTTGGCCCTAAACTTACTATGCAGTCCAGGCAAGCCTTGACACACAGCAATCCTCCTGCCTCCGCCTCCTGAGTACTAGGATTACAGGCATAAGCCACCACGCCTGACACTGTGGTATGTGATTGCAGGGGATCGAATTTGGGACCTTGCACTTGCAAGGCAGATGCTGGAACCACTAAGCTAAATCCCTGGCCCCAAAAACTTAATTTTTATTTTTATAAAATTTTGGCTGATTTATTATGGAATAGATATGTTTTCCATAGGTTGTTTTAGTTATACAATAAGAACACGATTGAATTTGTAATTTCTAATGCAGAACAAAGAGAAAGCCAGAATCCTTGATTATTTAGTCTGCCAAATAAAAGAATTATTAAATGAATAGAATTTAAAAAAAAAGAAATTATGAAGACTAGCTTCAGGTCAATTATTTAGATGAACTAATTTTATAGTACTTTTTTATAATTAATTCTAAAGAAACCATTAAAGACTTTTTAAATGAAAATGCTGGAATATTCTTAGAAAGAACTAGATGAGATAAACCTAAGAATTAATTATATTTTTAAAATGTCTTACAGCATTATATTTTAACTCTGATTTATTATGGTCTATTACCACTAATGTAATCTTATTGATTTTTTGCTAATATATTTTATAGCACTGCTGTGTATGTGTCAATAATACACTGTTTGGTATTTGAAGATTTATTAACACTCCTTTGTGATTTATAGGCACAGAGTGGTAAGTGGCAAGAGGCTTTGTGATCCTGTCCACTGCTCTTCTGCATTAACATGTGCTTTGTCCAGTAGGCTTGGGAGCATGAACACGGCTGTAAAAGGTCAGAGGGCCAAGCCAGGTTGCTCACTGTCTACACATGGGCTGTTCCTCCCCAAGCAGAATAGTGTGCTTCTCTACAGTGTATCTACAAAACACCAGTGACAGTGTTACAAACCCTAGGAGTTGCTGAAAGACGATGCAAATGAGCTATTAGGGAAAGCCTGCTGCCTAGGAGAATATCCTTATTGGGTTTTGTTATTGCAATTTTTAACCTTTTTCCCTCATTCATTCCCCTTTCTCTACAAAATTTCCCTGTCACTCCCTGCTTTCACTTTTTAGTTACTGTTTGCATTTTTTGGTATTCTGCCATTATTTAATCTTAATGTTTCAGATGCATTTGTATTAACTGAGAATCCTTTAGATTATAAAATATTATTTCTGTGTAATAGTAAGAAACATTTAAATAATCAAACCTATCTCTTATTTATTTAAGACAAATATAATGTCTGCAATTTTATTTAATATTTGTGTTTTTCTCATTTTCTGAATACTTTATTTTCTACCATCTGCTATACAGTTTATATATCTCTTTTCCTGCCGGATGTTTGGAGGGAACATAAGGTGAAATTGGTAGATGAAATCACCGCAGGACTCTTGGTATTCTCAGGTCCAAAAGGGAAATAGAACAGAATGATGTATTACGTTTGCACTTATGTTAATAGAATGCTGTCTCTTATTCTATTCAAAGATGTTTCACAAATTAAAGAGAGAACAGAAATGTCTTATCTGCCCAGGCTGTCTAGTCAATAGTAGGGTGCTTCTTGAGCATCCATAAGATCCGGGTTCATCACTAGTATGCCAGCCAAACAAAAGAAAAACAGAAAAAATAAAAAATAAAAACATTACATATTCTAATCTCAACTGAGATCAGCAGGTTTCATTAGGCTGCAAACTTCAGCCCAAGTAACTGTGTAAGGAAATCAGTGACCAGGAAGAACTGAAAAGGATCCTCACAAGAGGGTGACGGAAATGGTTGTGGTGGACAGACAGCAAAGGCCAAATAAAGGAGAGTGATACCAATGAAAGTTCTAATTTCTGTAACTTTAAGGTGAAAATTATAAAGCTACAAAATTCAGAATTTTATTAAACATGAGGGTGATATTATTTTAATTATCCATTACATCCTAATAAAGTCCTGAATTTAAATGATCAATTAAAATTATATTTTACTTTTACTTTCTTCAAAATCTTCATGATAGACGTAGGGTAAACAGTCATAAACATTTAGTGTGCTCATTAAGAGCTATAAAGCAATGTTCCATGATTTTAAACATAATTATCTCACATAAATAATAATTCAGAAAAGATTGTTGTAAAATATTCTGGCTAAGCTTTCAAATATTATATCAATCTTTCAGTTTTACTTATTAAATAAATGTTTGTATTTCTGGTAAAGTATAAAACTGAACAAAGGAAATAGAATTTTAAGAACTACATTATGATGAAAGTAATAAAAATGAAAATAATTAGTTATGTCTGCTCACCAATTTATATTCAATGTGATGAAAAAGGCTTTTTTATACTGCTGAGAGATACACAGTGTTAATTTGAGGAAGCAATTCTATAGAATATATCAAGAACTTTTAAAATATGTATGTTCCTTCATCCTGTAATTCTCCTTCTAGTAAAATATTTAATAGAAATAAGTAGAAAAGAGTTAAGTTGTTATATCTAATGATCAAACATAGGAAAAAAATAAAACATTAAAAATATTTGTTACTAATACCCAAAAAGTAAATTACTCTTTGATTTTTTTTTTTTTTTTTTTTT
>PVIR01012531.1:0-29594 GCA_004026965.1 Petromus typicus
TGTTATAAACACTTTTTCAGGATGACTAAGGATCTTGGTAAGATAGCTGCATATTCATGATAGTTTTTAAAAATGTTTTGAATATTGTCTCATAATAATTGCTTTGGCCATTATGCATATTTCATTGACACAAACTTTGCTTTTAAATCAAAGTTGAAAACAGGTACTAACAACAACACAAACTTAACCATGTATCTTAAGGAACAAGCTTCCTTAGATGGCATATTCTAAATTACTACTCTTCATTTTATTTTCAAATTGTGTAATGAGTCACTGCTACTCTGTCAAGTACCACTCCAGTCATTAATAATGTAGTAGGAAAAGAATTAAGATATCCCATAGAGATCTCATTCTAATTCATTGATCCAAATTATGCAAAAAAAAAAAAACATGGCAGTGTGGATAATTTACATGTAGACTTATGAGTCTATCAAATGATTAAAAGCATCTATCAGGAAGAGCCCTTTCTCTAAAGATGAGATATGAAGAGATAGATAAAAGAAATCAGAATCTGAGGCCTTTGAAATCTGGGGAGAAGGTAACTACTAAGCCGAGCTTATATGGTGTTGAAAGGTCCTGGAATTTAAAGAAACATCATAATTTCTCAAGAAGTGCCAATCAGTGTGGGTTCAAAACAATGAGTGAAGAGGCACATGACAGTGGATGGCAAACTAAGGGGGTGTCACAAGCCTGAGGCTTTACAGCTCACAGTAAACACTTTGGATTATGTTTTTGCCCACGGATAAAAAATTGTGTCATAGTTATATGCTGTAATGTGTGAAATCTTCACATAATTAGATAATAATATTTCCAGCAATAGCCACTGTGATATCTGTTAACTTGCTGGTTATTAGCTAAGATTTCACTATCTGTTACTCTCACCAGTGATTCACTTGTTTAGTTGTTTGGTTTTCTCATTGACATTCAATGTTTATTTTTCATTTGAGTATTTTTGGTGAAAATAATGGCGTATCATTATACACTATAAACATTTTATTCATGAGAAATTGGGATGGGCACATTTCCATGGCATATTTCCATTTGTATGTCTTTGCTATGAATATCTTTTAGTCATTTTTCATATTACTATCATTCTTAGGATGAGAAAATGAAGATGTAAATGAGTTCTAGTATATATAGTTGATATTGTGAAGTAGAAAATATATAAAAGGAAAGAGGGTATAGGGGTAAATAACAAGGGAAAAAAGAATGTGATAGTAATGAAAAAAGGAAATAAAGATTATATATGTAGGGGGTGGGGGATTTCTGAGTGGGTGGGGGAAGGGGAAAAATTGAGAATCAAGTTATGTCATATTCTGGTACAAACTCGCAATGTTGAATGTAATGATGATGTGTATTCGTAATGTACCAATAAAGATTTGAATTAAAAATTGCCTATTTTCAAGTTGTAAAGATATTTTCCAAAAATTTATTTCTAGAAATTCTATAGTTTTCATATTTGGGGTG
This sequence comes from Petromus typicus, assembly GCA_004026965.1. Lineage (NCBI taxonomy): Eukaryota > Metazoa > Chordata > Mammalia > Rodentia > Petromuridae > Petromus > Petromus typicus. The sequence goes on from PVIR01012531.1 coordinate 1,468, forward strand.
TGTCTTCAGTTTATTTCTGTGCATATTATAAGATAGAAGGTTTTTCCATATATTCATATATTTATTTTCCTATGCTCATATACTCAATTAGTGTATTTTTTTATATACTCATTCAATTGATTTAGTTCCCAAGATCATTTATTGCACAGGCTTTTCTTTCTCCATTGCGTAGCCTTTCATCTCTCTAAAAAATAATTTGATTATAAATATGTGGTTTTTTTTCTAGATAATCTGTTCTGTTTTACTTTGTTTTTCTCTGACTAATCATACTTGTGTATTATTTTGGGTATAGGAATTTTCTGTAAAACTAAGTTTTTGAGCACTTTTTGACTTCTCTAGGTTATCTGTTGTTACATAAACTAGAATCAATATGTTGGCATCTGTCAAGCAAAGTGGAGAAGGGACAGATCTTTCAGTAGGGCCGAAGTTCAAGGGAACGAGGGTGAGAGTGGAGAGGAGGCGGAGGGGAACTCATGAGCAGAACAAGTGACATGCACAGGATCTAACATGCGCAACCAAGTGCAATTATACGCCATAGCATGAGGTAAGAATGACAATAACAAAAATGAAAATCAGGATAGGGGAGTTGAGGAGGGAGGCAAGGAAAAGCAGATTTAAAACCTAAGCTGTTTTGTATATGAAGCTGTTCCACAGGATGACTCTGAACTGAGTGTACACCAAACATGCGCTAATAAAATAATAAAGGAAAAAGTCTAAGTGGGATATTTTAGGTTTGCATCAAATTTATAGGTCAATTTTGGTAACACTGCCATCACGACAATTGTATTTTTCCAAAACATTAATCTGACATATCTTTCCATTTCATTGAATGTAATTTAATTTCTTAAAGAAAAAAAATATTCCATTGTTCAGTAAAAGGTCATAAAGGTTTTTAAAGCTTAATACTACATTTTGTGCTGTCGTAAGCAGAACTGTACTTTTCACATTGAAAATCAATAGCTCAGTTGAAATCTCACCACGAACATATTCTTCCACCACTTTTGAAACAATCTATGACTTATTACTACTGTAGAGATAGAGAATGAAATATTACAAGTTTTTTTTTCTTTTCCCTTGAGTTTTGTTTGTTCAGTTTTTCTTCTTTGGCTTTGTCTTTGCATTAATGGTGACTGAGCCCAGGACATTTGAACTGATTTCCCTCCTCAGCGCTTCTGTACTTTGAAACAGGATCTGGCTATGTCATTCAGGTGTCCCGTCTGGACAGGAGCTCACGACCCTTCTGCCTCAGCCTACCAGACTGCCAGGACTAAAGGCATCCTTCAGCGTGCTTGACTACTATTTTCCCTTTTTAAGACTATGTTTTAGATCGGAATTTTATTTTTCTAGGCAATGAGAGATTTATATTTACTAGGTATTTGGTTTTCAAGATTTTACACCATTCTCAAAATCATCTTTAATTCCTACTTTATTCCAAAGGCAACATCACTAGGATTAATTTTTCACCACTTCCCCATTCCGGTAACATCACAGCTTAAAAATTTTGTTTATTGGCCAGGGATTTAGCTCAGTGGTTCTGGCGCCTGTCTTGCAAGCGCAAGGACCCGGGTTCGATCCCCTGCAACCACATACAATACTGGACATGGAGACTCATGCCCAGCAGCAATCATTACCACATACCACAGTGCCGGGCATGGTGGCTCACACCTGTAATCCCAGCACTTGGGAGGCAGAGGCAGGAGGATTGCTGTGATGTGAGTTTGAGGCTGAGCTCAGGGCCAGCCTGAACCACAAAGTGAGACCTTGCCTCAAAAAACCTTAAATTTTTTTTTTTATTTTTTGCAGAAGCTTTTTCCTAGTTCTCATCTAAGGAAAGACATAATATATAATAAATATCATAATTTGCATACATCCACTGCAGTGATCATTATTTATATGTAGATGTGGAATTAAATTAGATTATTATTACTGTTACTAGCTCAACAACATAATAATTCTGAATGTTTGATTCTATAAATATTTTTTTCTTTATTAACCACCATCCTGGTTTTGACCTATGTTCAGGTACCTTTTGATCTTTACGTTTAATTTAAAAGGTGGATTTTCCGATGAAATTACTGTGATTTTGTTAATGTATCATCCTTGGTGATTTGTCCAGGTGACATTCTTTGATCAGTGGGGAAACAGTTAAATTACTTCAAATAATGACTTTGAAAATCACCTACATGGTTTGACCTTCACATCTGCTCTTTCTTTCTTTCTTCTTTCTTTCTTTCTCTCTCTCTCTTTCTCTCTTTCTTTCTTTCTCTCTCTCTTTCTCTTTCTTTCTTTCTTTCTTTCTTTCTTTCTTACTTTCTTTCTTTCTTTCTTTCTTTCTTTCTTTCTGCTTCCTTCCTTCCTTTTTTTTGTACCAGGGATTAAATTTAGGACCTTGTGCTTGACAAGCAGGCCTGGCACCACTGAGCTACATCCCTGGCCTCTTATTTTCCTAAAAGAAAACCTCTGACCAGACTGAAGATATATAAAGGGCACTAAGAGAGTCAATGTTCCTGCATGGAGGCCATTTTAGATCAGGCAGGCCCTCTCCAACTTCCAAACAGTAGGTGACTGAGCAAGTCCCACCAATTTCAAGCAGTATGGCTGACAGCATCATATGACTGATGTGTCTAATTTTCTCAAGACATTTGCTTTTGGAATTGCTGCCCCCACAGCATGAATGGTGCAAGAGAAACCCTCACCATGTTAGTATCACAGACCTGATGTTTACTGTGCAGCACACTTTCAATAGTCCTGGTTAAGTCATTCAAACATATTGCTTTTCTTTGGATGTATTACAAAAACATATACAAAATATATATATATATATATATATATATAACTTATGTAAACCATCTAAATCACTGCATTCTTCTATTATCCCTATTATTGATTTTGTGATTTTCTAATTCAAATTCATATGCAAACTCCATGCAGAAGATGTTTGCACTTATTAACATATCCTAAGCACATAAAACAGTCTACCACACATGATATACTCACTGAATATTTGTTCAATTAATGAACATTTAAAGATAATATATACATTAAAAATGTAAGTTGAGTATACCATATTTAGGATGAAAGATTGTATTGCTTATTTAGCAGTCATACTAAAGTTATTGTGACAAAAATATGAATTTCAAACTTCCTAATAAAAACTAATTTTGTTTATTGAAAAAATATTTTTCAAAAGTTGGAAAGCAAACATTAAAAAATTCAGTTTTCATTAAGATTCTGAATGTGTACATGTGTGAACTGAACTTATGATATATATATATTTTTTTCAGTATTTAAAATAGAAATGTACTGTAAATATTTATGGCATAACATGTGATGTTATCAGATACATACATAATTAGTCTGATTATTACTATGGTGAAAGAAATTAAAATATCAGTCATCTATAGAGGACTAATTATCTTCATGATTCGTGGCTTAGTGATTTAGGTAAGCACGTGCACACTTTTGACCTTATCACTGTAATATAAAGCTAAATTAGCAAGCTGGCAAAAATTTCATGGGAGAGTTATTGTATTTCATATAAAGCTATCTTTTTTAATTGAATTTTTTTTTTGGTACGTTACATATACACATCATGATTGCATTCCACAATGGGGATTTGTACCAGTATAAGACACAACTTAATTCTCATTTTTTCCGATAGCCCTATCCACCCTAACACTCCCTATATACATAAAATTTGTTTCCTTTCTTTTTTTGTTATAATCTCATTATTTTTCCCCTTCACCCTATTTCGCTTTGAGCATTTTCTATTTCACAATATTTAACATACAATTCCAGAACTCATTTAAAAGCTGTCTTTAAATGTTAGTAGTCATTATCTCACAATGGAATGATTATTATTTTAAAATTTACCTAAACATTTAATGGAATTCCAAGCTAAGCAAATGGTCAACCAACTTTTACATGTCACATGAATGACTTCTGTAGCAAAATAGTCAAAATAAACTTTAATGTAGGAAAAAAAAAGATTCTGAGATTCGATTGAAGAATTTTAGAAAGTTATGCTATGTAAGTCTGATAGTAATTATGAAATTACAAATTTCAGCTTCATAAACATATTAATTATTCTGAAGCAGATTTACACACACCTGGAAACTGGATTCATTTCTAAAGCAGTATTAAAATTACTTAAAATGTTTTTCAGTTTTGGGCCGGGGAGTTAGCTCAGTGGTTCCGGCGCCTGTCTCGCAAGCGCAAGGACCCGGGTTCGATTCCCCTGTAACCACATAACAATACTGGGTGTGGAGACCCACACCCAGCAGCAACCAGTACCACATACCACAGTGCCGGGCGTGGTGGCTCACGCCTGTAATCCCAGAACTCGGGAGGCAGAGGCAGGAGGATTGTGATGTGAGTTTGAGGCTGAGCTGAGGGCCAGCCTGAACCACAAAGCGAGACCCTGTCTCCAAAAAACCTAAAAAAAAAAAAAAAAAAAAAAATGTTTTCAGTTTTGTTAATTCACCTGGTCCTGCTGAGACGACTTATTGTCTACATTAAAACTTTAAGTACCAGAGACTACACAAAACTCTTTATAAACTCCTGGTGGATTAAAGAAATGCAAATAAAAATTAAACTGAAAGACAGATGTTATGGTGTCCATTTAGATGATTTCCCCAGAGCCTTATGCTCTCAGACTGGAAACTTTCAGAAGAGATCGCCTTGTAGGGGTGGTGCTGGATTAATCCACTGGTGGTTGTGATGTTAGGAAGCGAAGGCAGGCGGAAGAGGTGGGTTCTGTGAGTGTAGCCTGGATCTCATACAACCTTCAGCCTCTTTGCCCTCTCTTCCTCCTGCTTGCTAAACCATAGAACTTTTTTCCCCTCTGCTATGCATACCACCTTCTTTTGGCGCCATCCAGCCAAATAACTACGTCAGCTATTTTGTCCCAGTAGCAAGAAAGTAACGAAGACAATATAGGAAAAAAATTTTTTTTTCATTACTGGGAATTGAACTTGGGCCCTGTGCTTCCAAGATAAGCATGGTACCACTTGAGCTAAATTTCCAGCCCCAAAAGTATCTTTTTGACTATGAGACAGGCAAAGACATTCTGGGAGAAACATTATGAAGAATCTAAATTTAACAAGCTAAGAATGTATTTAATGTATTTAATGAAATTAATGTAGCTTACCTAATAAAAGATAGCACAAACAAAACTGAAAATAAAACACTATTTCAGTTCAATTTCTTAGAAGTTATTATTATTAACAACAATACTACCCAGAAGAATAATTTTTATTCATAAGAAAATAATAGTATAATGACTGAAACATATACTTAGTTGACTTAGAAGAAATGTAGCATAAGTAAAACATAAACATGAATATCTATTTTTCCAGTAATTCTGAAAATGTAAATTTAAAACACAATACATTTAACACCTGTTACATAGACAAAACCATAATCTGACAAAAATAAAAGTTTAAAAAATTTTGGAAGCTGGTAAAACCATTTCTAATTTTATTTTGTTTATTAATATGTTTCATGTATACACTGTGGCCACATTCAACATTAAACATCTATACCTGTATGTGACTTTTTTTTTTAAGGCAGGATCTCTCTTGTATTTCAGGCTGGCCCTGAGCTCACGTAGTCCACGAGAGCTTCAAACTCACAGCAATCCTGCCTCTGCCTCGCAAGTACTGGGGTTACAGGCATGAATCTTCACACCTGGCATTGTTGTATACAGTTACCAGGGATTGAATTGCAGATCAAATCCAGGCCCTTGTGCTTGCAAGACAGGTGCTGGAACCACTGAGCTAAATTCCCATCCCCTAAATGAAATATCTTGATTCTCATTTGTCTCCCTTTACCCTGCCCACTTTCCACCCTCAACCCACTGTATGCATAAGCTTTTGTTTTTATTTTGCATTTTATTATCCAATTTTTCTTTCCCTTATTTATTTTACCCTCCCCCCCTTCTCCTTTCTTTTGAACATTTTCTTTCTGTTTCATAGAAACATATGTGCACACTTGTTTATAGCAGCTCAGTTTGTAACAGCTAAATCTGGGGGAAAAAACACTTTCGAATAATCTGATGAAACCTAAAAATATTGGTTGGAAGCAGCAAGTTAAAGAAATATAAATAGCATGTATAAGTGACCATTTATCTGTAGTATTGAAAAACATCAAAATAATGGTTTAGATGAATAAATATGAATTAAATTTAGGAAAAATATGGAAATATAAGTCGAAGTTTCATGTTGTTATTTGACACCGAAGAGGAGCAGAGTTGCATTGTACTAGTCACGATTATCTAACAGACCTCCATATTGTCTGTAGTATAAAATATGAAGTTCTAGTAATGTTAATTACAATGAGCAAAGACTTTGTGATCTTTACCTATAGTCAAATAGTGTTGTTAAAATGCCTATAAAACATAAATACATGTTAAAGGCACCCATTACTTTTTTGATTCAATGAAAATAAAATCCTCAAGATAGGTTTCAGATTATAGAGAGATAGTAATAATAAAAATAACCTTTGTTCACCTCTTTGATGGTTCATAAGATTAGAAAATAGTGGGTGAGGCGTGCATGACCATTTTGTCACATTTTCATTAATTAAATATGCACTCAAAACTTCAGTTTCCTTTCTCATCAAGAAAATCTTTCCGCATGTTTGTATTCATTGATTTATTATGTTTTATTGTCAGAGGAACTTTTGCTCAAATGGTCAACATCAAGGTCAATATCATCCTCCTCATCATCATCGTCACCATCATCAACATCATCATCAGGGTATGTGTCATCAGATGATTCACTATCAACCTCCTCCTCAACTTGTAAATCTAGTTTTCCATGAGCTATTGTACTGAATTGGGCTAATTCTAGAAGACAAAGAAAAATTAAAAATTAAAAATTTAAAAAATGTAAATGCTCAGAAATTTAACAGTGACCATTTCATTAATTAAATGCATTTGTTGTTACTTTGGAACTCCTGTACACCCCTTGTCCTTCTTATGTCAAGTGGGTAAATACACAAATGGTTTCCTGTTTTCTCAAAGCAAAGCTATGGTGAACAGCATCTGTCTTCCATTATGGTAAAGTACATATTTACATTATGTATCTGTGGGTGTACTTTATTCCATGATGCACAGTGAAAAAATGCACAAAAATGTTATATGGAGCATTATTGCAAAAATGTCAATTTGATACTTTTGCACATGTGCACACCTTGCTGTTCATCCTACCAAGTGTCAGCATAAAATTTGCTTCTTCTATTCCCCAGCACAGCTAGAGAGATGCTCAACTGGCTATCATCATGCTGAAGTACCTATTTCATTAGAAAAGTATAGAATGGCTACGCTTTATTCATCATGCTCCCTTATTAGAAGAAAAAATAAAATGAGAGGACAGAGTGTACAGAAAGTATTGCAGTCACATGTTTGGAGAAAGCCTTGGTGGTAACTGAGGAGAAAGGAGGAGGAATGGCTGGAGTGAGAAAGCTTGACCAAGAGAACTACACCTGCAGTAGTCCTGAAGGAAATAGGGAAATGTTCAAGAACTAGGTACATAGCATGCCACACTTATAGAATAGCATCTAAAAGAAAACTATCACTATTCAAAAAACCCCACATTTTAATTTTTGTAAAAATAATCATTGAAAAAGTATAAAATATACAGCTTACATTTACCACAATACTAGAAAAGGGTCAGAATTTCATTTTTTCTAAAAGTAAATAAGAAGAATCCTAATAGTCCTTTCACTGTTGTTTGTAATACATAGCATGACAATAATTTTACTTCAATTTAGTCATTCAGTTTAGTATGTTAAATATCCATCCACTTTCTTTGATACATACATAATTGATGTATACTGAAAACATTTAAAATTCATCACAAAACAGGTTTTGTGCATATATTTTAGTGAAATGAATTGCTACTGAACTTTGAGTCTGTCTGCCACATAAATGTGTTCTAATTCATACTCGTGTAGCAGAATGTGAAGTGTGCTTGAAACACACACCAAGGAATCAAGAACAGTGCACAGGAGAGTCTGCTATTGAGATGTAAATAAACACTGCACTTTCAATCTCTTAGAGATCTGAAGAGCTACACATTTTAAGGCAAGTTAGAGCTGTAATTTAAGCATTAAGAAACCAGACAGAACAGGCACGGAAGATTGAAATTCTAAAACGATACAACAGTAACAACATTTCATCAACATATCTAACTGAAGAAGTGAAATTAGCATGAGCTGATACAGGCATTGTTAGCTACAGTATAAAAAATCAGGAAGGAATGAAATTCTTCGTCAGAAACATGATAATTTTTCCAACAATGCATAAAAATGTGTCAACCATCTTTTTAATTTTATTTAAAGAAAGTATGGGAATAGCAAATGTATATTTATCTGTTTCTCTGTCCTTCTTGTCATATATATATACATATACATATATATGTGTGTGTGTATGTATATATATATATTCATATATATATGTATCCATATTCATATACACACATATATGTTAAATTTACCTGTGACCCATCTCTTTGACTGATGAGTATGAAAATGTCTTTGGCATTACCTGTGCTAACTATTGTTTCTAGTTCAAGTAGGCATTCTTAATTGTATATGCTTGTATTGCTGTGGCAGCTATAAAAATTAAAATAGATTTTGCAGAGCTTGTGCATAAAACTAGTGATGTATTGTTTTAAAATTTAGAATGTCAAATGTTTGAAATCATTTTTGTCTTATTTGGTCATATTTGCAGGTTTCAGTATTAGGTCCTTATATATTTGAAGGACTATAAATATGACTAGCATAACACCTAAAAACCTTATAAAGACTGGAAAAATAAGACAAAACAAATTTAAAAGTGTTTAAAACCATAAAAATTGGGAAAGGAAACTTTTACTACTCAGTTACCAGTATTGCTCCAGACAAAGTGATTCAGAGGCCAATCGTATCATTAGAGCACTAAATCTGTATTCTTCTTTATCAAGTGAGAAAACATTACTGTCATTTTCTTTCTTACTCAAGAAAATGGACAAATTATCATTTGCTTCAGTGTCATTGCGTTAAAGTGAAAAAGCCAAAGTGGGATTAAGCCATGTGAAACACGGGAGACTGGATTAAACCTTTTATGCTTTATGTGTGATCAGATGTAGGTTAATTATGATTAAGTCACACCAAAAAATGAGAAAGATTAATTTTTCTCAAATATAAATACTTATCAGGTGGAAAATGGCAATAAGAAGTGATGGACCTACTTTAACAAATACCTAAGAAAGGGGAAGCACTTTTGAAAATAAGGAATGGGTAGAAACAAGTAGAAGTTTGTGCTATAGAAACCCTTCATTGAGGTGTATGAACTGTTAATGGTCCTTCCACTGAAAGCATGGAAAAATAGAGGATAGTTTTAAAGAAAGCTTCAATCTTTTTATGAAAGACCTAAGTAATTTAAATAAAATATTGCTAGAGTATAAAAAGAAAAGGCCATTCTGATTAAGTATCACATGAAAATTAGGATCACATTATTAGCGAGCAAGGCAAGAGCCAACTTCTTTCTCAAGTAGAAAAGTTTGCTTTAATTGTCTTTGTGTTCTACTCTTTAGAAAAAGGCAAAATTTTCAGGTGATTAATCTGGACACTTGGAGAAGTAAATTTCCAAGCGAAGTTTTGAAGGAGTGACCTGGTTTCTTCTACTTCTCAGTGAAATGTAGGAGAGAAAATGACCTGAAGACAGAAGAGTTAATCTTAATGAAGCAAAATGTAATGATTGGAAAGTTCTTGACTTATTGCTCCTTCAAGGTAGGGAAAACTTGTTTAGAAGAGAACACTAAGGGTATGGATTCATAATCTTTTTTTAAGAAATTTGACCCTCTCAAAAATAAACCTCACAAAAACCTGGATCTCTTATCATAACAATGGAGTGATTAGTGTGGATTAGCTACCTCAAGGCAAAAAAGGGCCTACTACTCAAGTCAGTGTAAGGATGTAAAGAAGTACAGAGTCAGGGAGAGGGACAAAAGTCAGTGCTGTTTCACAAAACCCCTCACTTGTACATAGAAGCCTACCTCTTTGCCCCAGAAACTGTGGTGTGACCAGGTATGATGGAGACCTTGGCTTTAACCCACAGGAGGACACAGCAAACCTTGGACGAGTCCCTGCAGTGCATTATGGAGCATCAGCCCTGAGGGCTCATCTCTCACCACTTAGAATCAGAGACACGATCTACCTCCTTCAAAATCATAACGTGGATTCTGATGGAGATGCATTTAGAACCAAGAAACTGAAGTTAGGGAAATTGAGGGGCCAGGAGCTGCCTCACAAGATGTAAATATAAATCACTGGACATGTTGGGGATAATTCCATTGGAATCCCTTAACCAAAGTATAGCAGTATCATTTAAGAGTCTTCCTGTGGGACACTATTAGCAAGATAAATCCAGCATCTTTAGGAAGAAAATAATAAATAGCTGAGAATGTATGCCTCACCATTACCCTCATCCCTATCAATTAGTGTTCTTTAATCATTATGAGAATATCCTGGTATGAGACCAACAATAGTCCTGTTCTAAGGGATGCCCAAAATAATTTTTAAAGAGAATTGGTCCTAGATTTAGTTGCTGTACTAAACATAAAATATTCTTAAAAATTATATACCACTGGTATCTAACATTATTGAGCTGATATTTTAAATGTTGATTGCTCAGTCTTCTAATTTAAATATGAAAAAACTTTTTGAAAAGTAACTTACATAGTTACATAGTAACATAATAAGTTACATAGTAAGTTACATGGAAAGTTACATAGTAACTTTCTAACAAGTAGGACAGTGAAGGAAATAAAGAAAAACCACCATCACGATTGAAATTCATCACTACAAATTCAGAAGTCTTTGACTAATTTTTAAATGAAACCCTCTAGAAATGAAAGGGATTAAAGCATAAAAAGAATAATTTTAAAATTTAATTTGTATCTTGGAAATGTCAAGGAACACATAGAAGTGTTTTAGTAGCCACAAATTGATGGGAATTCTATCGGAAAACAATCACTTTTCCCTGAACTTTGGAAATAATTACTTTGCCATATTTCCAGCTTTTTGTAGCAGGCCTGTTCTTGGCTTCTAGCCTATATTCCCTACCAAACCCTTAAGGCAAAACCAATATTTTAAAATTATGTAATCTTTTTCTTGAGAGGGGTCTAGTAAAATGCACATACAAACAGATGCCATACTGGAGGACCAACAATCAATCTAATAAATCATTTGTTACAGTTATTAATTTATACTATTGGTTATACTTCATTTTTCTAGAGTACTTTGGCTACTACAAAATACCTTTTTTGAGTTCTTAAAAACAAAAATAAATACCATATGAAGAATCTGATTTATATTAGAAGTTTGGTAGAGCAGTTGTATTAATGGTTGTAACTTTTAGACACTGTATCCATAGACCTATGTCTGCTCATTCTCATTTTGGGTTAACACTGCAACTTAACTTGACCAATAGTTTGGTACAGAAATGATGCCATGCTGCTCTCAAAACTACTGCTCAAGATGCTTTTGATTCTTCTGCTTCCAGTCTTTCAATTCTTCCACAATAGTCTTGCTTGTATCATAAGAATAAAACTGGGTGTCCTGCTAGAAGTCGAAAAACCACATACTCTCAGCAAACAGTCAACCGATTTGGTGTAGCATAGCTGCCTGACACATCTCCCCAAGCAGAACACAAACATTTGAAGGACATGCATAGAAATCTGAAGAATAGTTTTATGTGAGCCCTGTCGACAGTGCCAGTCTGGTATTTTCAAACTGGAGTTACTTAAAATCACCCAGTTTTGGAGCATGTATTAGTTGCAAGTGTATATTGAAGAGGAAGCATGGAGGATTTAACCGTTCTACTAACAGATAATGAAAATTGTCATCTATTCTTTTAAGAAATATCAGTTTGCAAATCTTTGTTGATACTTTTATTTTTGAAAGTCTGATAATATACTCTTTCCATTGATAAGAGCTCTATCCATAACCTTCTTAGTGCGCATATGCTGTGTGAGCATTTACGCATGCTTATATGTGTATGAGTCTTTGTGCGGAGCATGTGCCTCTTGATAAAGATGCAAATTTTTTTTAATTAAATACAACCAAAGGATGGAGATAAGAATATAACATAAAAGCTTCTGAGTCTTCTCGGGATTTCACACAATATAATTTTTATTTAGCTTATTTCCCAAAAGCTATATTTTAAAGAAGGGAATTACCTTTGAATATTAAATATATAAACTTTAAGTAATGCTCTTTTTATTAAAAATCGACTCACATATGTTTTAATTACTTAGGTGTAGAATTTATGTAAGTATGCAAAAATATATACATATGGTTTTACATTCTGCCTCTAGCTTTTGTTCTCTTTATACTTGTTCTTTTCTTGGTCAAACGTGCACCTTTTTACTTCCAGGATTTTCCACTACACTGTTTCTGGACAAGATGCTTTTCCCTGAATGTGTGGACACACACACATGACTGGGCTCAGCAGATGAGCTAGTCACAATAGGGTTAGCTAAGGCCTACATCGATGTAGCAGTTTTTTCAGAAATGTTATTTTAAAGCCATTGAGTTTGTTTACTTTTTATTTAAATTTTGTATTAGTGCATGTTTGCAATACACAATGATTGTATTCTTCTTGGAGATTTGATAAGTGCATATAACACACTGAAGTCTTTTTATTTTCCCTTCTTACTCTCTCTTTTTATCTCTTGGGCACTTTCTCATTTGCAAACTGTCTAACCTGGGGATATAGCACAGTGTTACGGAGCTTGCCTAGCATAAATGAGGTACTAGGTTCAACTCCCAAACCCAAACTGCATAAACAAAAAAGGAAACAAATAAAAAAAGGCCCCATTTTTCAAACTGCCATAATTTCAGTAAATTTAACCATTGTCTATTGAGACATTCATCTTTCCTGTTAGTCACCCTCCCATCCTACAACTATCAAGCCTTTTGGTTCTGTGTTTTATGTCCATTATACATGTAGTACAATTTTATCCATTGGTGTCTCCAATGCTGCCACATGCAGTGTTTAATGCTTCAGAAATTTAGCTAATTTTTCTTCATATATATGTCTGTATATAACTTAGTTTCTGCTCATCATTCCCATTACTACCATAGTATTCCAGCTAATGTCATTCTTTCTACTCTTTTGAGATAGTTGTGTAGTGGTTTATATGTGTCTGTAATTCACATCCTATATTTTATTTATGACAGTGGACAAAGTGATACTTTATCTTGTAAATCAGATAATAGCTGCTCTTCAGAACACTTCCTGATTTCTTGTACTTGTGTAGGAGTCAAGCCAATTATAGATAACAATATAGAATATTCACTATAACAAAAAGGAATGATAGCTCTGTAACAAAAGAACTGTCGAAGCTGTTTTATACTCAGATAAACAGATACAATTACCAGTTAGAGAAAAAAAAAATTCCAGTATAATTGGAGGCCTTTCTTGGGTTTGTAATGGAATATAACAATGATTGGCAACAAACATTTACTGTACACTCACAATGACAGATTCTCAAGTAATGGTGTCATTTCAATATATCTGATTGGGTATGGAGAATATATGTGTATGTTTGCTTTACAATTTTCTTCACATCTTGAAATACTGAAGATAAGTCTGATTGATACAAATTAATGAGATATATTGGTTGATAAAAGAATATCATAACAAAAGCTGAATATCCTCCTCCCTCTATGCATGAGAAGCTTCTTATGCTATACAATGGAGCCCTCAACATCATGAGAATGTACAATTGTACAATTCCATTCATCTAAACTTGAATAAATATGCACAATACATAGTTAATATATCCGGTAAGGGATAAAATTGTCTGTAACATTTGATTCTCAAAAGGAAATATTCCATAGGTTCATACAAATCCAGTTGCTGATCTAGACATCATTTCCATATCATCAATACAGAGGAGAATAAGTTATAATTAATTATTTTTAGAAATTCACCTTTTATATGATTTTCAAATTCAAAATTGCCTCAGCAGTATCTTTTACCTGTATAAACCTATACGAGTGGTATGTGGAAGAGGAGAAAAAAGCTATGAAAAAATGAATCCTTGTTATGTAGCTTTGTTGAAAAATGGCTCTCATAATGCACTTTTTAAGAGAAAAACATATGGGAAATATTTTAAAAGTCTCCTCTTTACAAGTTCTTCCATACTACTTTCCAGAATATTCTTTCAGCCTTGGGCTGGAAGAGCTGCCAGGTAACAAAGGTGGGAACATGCCTGAATGAGCCCTGTGCTGACAGTTCTCATCATTCCACAAATCTTGGCCCAGGGAGCTACAATTTAACAAGTGAAGTAGTAAATATAGACGATTCCTTTTAAAAGCAAAATCCCCGTAGAGCAGGATTTGTAAGAATCTGAAGGAAATTTACATTTCAACACATTGTTCATTTCTACTTCCCACCGAGGACTCTCACAGAACAATTGCACTTTTTAGAGTTCTTCACTGTAGTTAGAGTTAGTGGCTAAAACCCTGCTGCTAGGCTACATTATGAGAGCATTTTGAAAGGACAGTCACACAGACCAAAGTCACTTTGTTAAATAACACTTTTTACAAGTTGTTACTGTGAGGAAAAAATAAAAAGCTTTGAGTTTACTGAATCATGTTTCAGAGGCTTCCTAGCTTTGAGTTTTTATTTATACAGTTCACAGGGTAATTTGGAAATATTTTTCTGTCTTTAATATGGAAAACAAGTATAGGATCTTTCTATATGCATTCTCTAAGTAATAGGCAAAACTATTATAGGAAATTGCATATATACCAATAATGTGAACCTCATAATATGTATTACTCAAGATTAAATTTTTAACAATCAGTTTAGATTTTGTCATGTACTAAAGTGAAGTATTTCTGAAGTATAATTTAAACACATTATACTTTTTGTAATGTCACTTAAAATTTACAAAACTTTCTATAAATTAATTTATATGTATCAATTTTCCTTAAACTCAGTAATGGAAATATGAATTTCCTGTAAGTACAGTAAATATTGGACTGACACTGATTACTTTTAAGTTTCAATTTACTTGCTTAGAAGTCATATGACTTACAATGTGAATGAAATAAAGTACCTAATTTTAAACCTCAGGTAAATGTGTTAAATGCACTACACCATACCATAATTTCTTCTTCTTAGAATATTAGACCGAGAGTATACAAAGAAAATCTAACTCTTCCAATACTTTCTCGACTTCTCTTTGAAAATTTAAAGGGGTGTAGAAGTTACTGGATCTATCTTTTATTGCTTCTGTACTGGTATATAGTAATCCACTGTCCCAAGTAAGTGAAATGCTGCACATACAAAGAGAATAATACAAGAAAGTTCACTAGAACTTTATTCTTAATAAATACATTCTGATAACAACCCAAATGTTCACAAAACAATATGTGGATCAACAGTTCATATAGTATTCATAATAGGAAATACTGCTAAGCAGTAGAAATAAATGAACAACTCATAATGTAACAGCAGGAAAGACTCAGAAATAATGTATTGAACAAGAGAAACCAAATACAGAAACACGTCCAGCAAGTTGGCGTTTCTGTGAAATGTAAAAACAATGTATCTATAGAAGTAGCACTAAGAACACAATTTATTCCAAATAAGGAGAAAATCCTGTAAAAAATGCAATTAAATGCCTTTTGAGGAAGCTAAAATGTTACCTGTTTTTATTTGGATTTGGGGTACATGGCTGTACTTTGCTGTCAAAACCTACCAGAACAATTCTGTTCATTATAATTTATTACATGTCAATTATTTCTTAATAAAAATAAAAATCTTACAAACCATAATATTGTATATATTATTCTCTTCTCTTTTTATTTGCTTAACCTACTGTTTTTACATTGAGATTTAACCCTCAGTGGAGGTTGATCTTGTCTGCCAAGGCTATTGGCTGGAAACTACTCTGGGGACTCGTGAAGCCTCTTCTAGGTGTGTCTGGGTGGGTCATGAATGCGTGACATTGAGCAATAGATCTACTCTATTATCTCCCCTCTCAGCTGTGTCCTGGCCTCCAGGAAGTGAACGGATTTCTGCCTGCAGGCCTCCCACCGTGATATCTGCCCAGCAGCCAGACCCTGGATGCAATGCCTTCACAACAGAAGCTAGAATAGTCTCTACTTTTAAATTGCCCATGTCAGGTACACACACACAAGATACCATTGTAGAATATTGTCTTAAGAACACAAGTATAATAATAGGTCTATTAGGCCTTATCTTCCTACTTAAGATTGGAGTGAATGATTGACTTTGTCTGCAGAATATGCTACCATGAGAAAAGCAACTGTTCTTAAGAGCAATTGTTCTGCCTTATAAATTGGAGAGAAGAGCATGTTACTTAAAAGAAGAATAACGAGACAGAAAAAAATAAATAGGTACCTCACCATGTGTACGGATGAAGGATAGAATGGGGTGAGGACTGGTAGGCCGCATGTGGCATTCTGATTAGAGAAGAGCTCAGAACTCTGGCTTAGAAAGTCAACTGTGTCTGTTTTGTATCTTTTTTTTTATCTCAGAAACTCTAAATTTAGTTTCTATAAATTGATGTATTTTATGTCATAAACTAGGGTATTTCCATACAGAAGATACTAGCTTAACATTTCTTCAAACAATTACTGTAAAAGGGTTCCTTTTTCCCTTACAGCCTCAACAGAGTTTATTAGTTGATTTCTTGATGACAGTCATTTTTTTCCTGAGGTTAGATGGATTCTCAGTGTTGTTTTAATTTGTATTTCTCTTATGGATAGAGATGATGAACACTTTTGTGTATTAATTGGCCAGTTATACTTTTCTAAGAAGTGTCTATTCACTTCAGGTGGCTCTTAAATGGATATACCAGTGCTCTCAATATAATTATTCATAAAATGACTAAAATAAGGTAGGCTTTAATAAAAGGGAAGTTTTAAATTTCATGAGCTGTCTCAGATGAGTACCAAGAAGACACTGCATATTTTGGACTGATTTGTTGTTATGTTTTCTGTCCTGTCTGTCAAATACAACATTCTCCATTTAGAAAGGAAGATTGTGGCACAGCACAGTTTTCTTCAACATGAGCTAAATTATTGACAAACAAAATTTCATGAGACTTTGAGAAGCATTAATTTAAAATGTATGAAACCGAATAGAAATACATGACAGACAGGGAGCGTTCTATTCAAATAGGAGTGCTGGCCATGGCAGGGCCGCTTGCCCATCACTGCCATGTTCCCAGGGGCTGTCACACAGGTTCACTGATGTAATAAAAAGCCTCTTAGTGACTGTGACACCAACACTAAAAGCTAAAACTGTACATGCATATTTCTATGGTGTGTGTGTGTGTGTGTGTGTGTGTGCGCGCGCACACACACGCATGCGTGAGCAAGTCTACCTACCTGTGCTGGGGCAAGTGGTTTTAACCCACATCATTCTTCTCTGCATCAGTGGGGTAAATGAGTGAGTTAATAGCCCCACTTTTAATAAATGAATTATAAACTTGAATAGTTTCTTTTTTTCCAAAAAGACAGAGGTCTGTTTTGAAAACCTTTGTATCAAAAACATTACTTTGAAATCATGAGCAGAGTGTATATATATCTTGTAAATATTTTCTCTGCTTCCACAGTTTGCCTTTTCAGTCTGTTGCATCTTCTTTTTCAGCACAGAAGCTTTTTTAGTTTGATGTAATCCCACTCGTCTACTCCTGCTTTTATTCTTCATGCTTTCAAAGTCTTTGCCCATGGTAATGACAGAAACTCTGTCTCTCTATTTTTGTCTAAGAATTTTACAGTCAGATGTTATATTTAATCTTTAATCCGTGTTATATTGATTTTATTTATGATGTAAGATAAAAGGTCTATTTCATTCTTTTGGACACTGAAAACCTCTTTCCCCAGGACCATTTATTCTTACCCAACTGTTGGGATATTTTTGGCATGTTAATTAAAAGTCCTTTGACTATAAATACATACATGCATATTCAACTATTTTTATGAGTGTATGTACATATATATCTGTATGTATTGGTTTACTTCTGTTACTTTTGATTGTACACCATTTGTTTATCTTACTGTATTTATGACAGTAAACTGTTTTCATTACTTTACAAAATATGTAAGAAACACAATAGAAACAAATAAACACACAAAACCTTTAATAGTGTAACTTGTAATGAACTAGTTACGAACTTCACTACACATTTCTCCAGAGAAAACATGAATGGCCAAGTACATATATGTAAGAAATGTTCATTGTCACTATCAAAGAAATATAAATACAAACACCATGAGATAATATCTGATGCTTGCTTTAATGCTTAGATATTTAATCCACTTCAGATTCATTGTAGTGCCTGGTGAAATAAGTAGATCTCATTTTAATATTTTGCCAGTTGAAACTTCATTTTCCCACACATTTATTAGAGAAGCCATCTTTCTTCCAGTGAGAGTGTTTAGTTCCCTTGTCAAAGATGAGATGGTTTCATATTTATTGAGTTGTTTTTGCATCTTATATTGGTTCTCAAGTCTGTTTCTTTGCCAGCATCATGCTGTCATTATCACAGTGGCCTTGTAGTATGGTTGCAAGTTGAGGACCCTCCCTCCCACAGTTGAGGCCACTGTGATAATTGTTTTTGCTATTCTAGGTATCTTTTGGTTCCAGATTATTTTTTGTATTATTTTCTCTAGATCTGTGAAATGCCCTGCTTGGATTTCAATTGGGATTGCATTGAACCTATTTAACAACTTCAGGAGTATGACCATTAAAACAGAAATACTAAACTTGTTGGAAGATAGGTTAGGTTTAATTCTTAGAGGTATTGGTGTAAGGAAAAACTTTATGACCAAAACCTCAGCAGTACAGGAGCTAGCAAAAAAATCAACAGCTGGGATCTCATCTATTAAAAAGCATCTGCCATTAAGAGAAACTACCAACAGAGTGAAAAGATGATCTAGAGTGTGGTAAAAATTTGCCAGCTATTCCTCAGATAGAGGTCAACTGTCTATAATGTATAAAGAACTTAAAAAAATCAGACCCCTCTGTTAAAAAACCCAATTCAAAAGTAGTCATCTGCTATAAACAGACATTTTTCAGATGAAAAAATAAAAGCAGCAAAGAAACATACGAAAAAAATGAACATTGTTCATCATTTGGGATGAAAACAATACTCATATTTCTTCACACTCCAGAAAGAACAGCTGTTATCAAGAAATCAACCAATAAAAAATGCTGGCAGAGCTGTGGGGAGAAAGGAAGCCTCCTCCACTGTTGGTGGGAATGTAGACTGGTTCAACCACTGTGAAAATCAAAACCAATAATTGTGGGAATACTCCAAAAATGGAGGTCTCATTGGATTCTACTACTTCCCTGCTTGGTATACTCACAAGGGAATTAAAAGCTTCATTCTATAGTGACATATATGCACCCATGTTTACAGAATCTCAGTTTGTGATAGCTAAACATTAGAAAGAGCCCAAGTTCCCATCAATGGGAGACTGGATAAAGAAGATGTAAAGAAGATTGTGTGTGTGTGTGTGTGTGTGTGTTTAATTAAGTACTACTCATCTACAAACAATGATACAGTCACAGTTAAGTAGATACACCTTGAGGTCATATTCATAAGTGAAACAGACAGAAGACAAATGTGTGAAAACCGTGTCATTCCTCTAGTGTGAAAAATTGAGGCTGAAAATGAGGTCTGAAATGTATGGTAGGCATTGAGAAAGAGGAAGATAATATTCAAAGGCAAAAGACAAGTGGGCAGGGCAGGGGAAAGCACAGAAAGGAAAGTTGTTGTTAGATGGTAAAAAGGGGAAAAAATAAATACTACTTATTTATGTAGGGTGTAGAGAGTTAAAAGGGAGGGCAGGACAATGAAAATATAAGATTCAAGATATGTACAGGTACAAATTGCCAATGAGGAATGTGATCATAATATATTCCTAAAATGTATCAATAATTAGTACCTAACAAAATGGCAATTAGAAAACAAGAATACAAATATTGACAAGAATGTGAAGAAATGGAATACTTTGTGCAACATTAAAGGAATATAAAATAGGGTGTTTATTACAGATACCAATATAAAAATTTTAGAAAATTTTACAAACAAAATTATCACACAACCTAGCAATCTCTCTTTGGGTATGAATCATTTCCATGCGGAGATATCACCATTCCTAAATTCATAGAGCATTATTCACAATAATCAAGATGCAAAAACAAAATAAATGTCAGTTCAACAGTGAATGAAAGGAGGAAATTTACTACAAAGCTGCTATAAAATACTATTCAGCATGAAAAAGGAAATTCTTCAGTGTGTGACAACATGGATATGTTGGGGCACTTTACACTAAGTGAAATGGGTCAATCACAGAAAGACAAACGCTGCATGATTTGGTTTGTTTAAGGTGTAAAATAACCAAATTCATTCAATCAAATGATAGAATAGTGTTCTTCAGGTGCTACAGGAAGCAGAAGTTAGAAAGTAACTTTTTGATGACATACAATTCATAAGAAAGATGAATAAGTTTTAGGGATGTGCTTTAGAGCCCTGTACTTGTCATCAACAGTATTTCATGTACAAATACAAATTTGCTAAGAGGATAGGCCTTGCAATAAAATTTGCCCCAAAATAAAACAAAATTCACATGTCAGAAACATATTTTTATTTGACTAAGTAAAATGTGAGAAGTGGTGGAACTACTTTCACTTAATAACTATTTCTAAAACATTTTCATTTTGTGATTATGGTTAAATTTAAGACCCTGCATACATTTTAAAGTATTTTCTTGTGGAAAAATAACAATTACTAAGTAAAGAAACTTTCAGTGAGTTAACTTATAGATAAGATTTTAAAATCTCATGCATAAAAATCCAAAAATATCTAAGAAATTAGGAAATGAAAAGTATGTGAACTGATAACAGCTCCATTGTGATTCAGAAGACCTGACTATGTACGTCACTTTTTTTACTTATCTTTCTTGAAATCTCATTTGTAGATATTAAAAACCTGAAATTTCTGTGATGATCAAGACTCTGCAGATATTATAAGTATTGTGTTTCTCACATGCAGCTAAAAGAAGGCCAAAAGTGCTTCACAGCGAGGCTGGCTGAGGAAGGTATCAAACTCTTTCTACTTGGATGGGTTCAGGATTGTTCTGAATGCAAAGCTGCCATTTGTCCATCTCTTCTCACTGAAGATTTGCTCTAGATAACAATTTGTTATTTTGAGGCACCCTTGTATTTTTAAATCAAATTACACCTTGATTTTAAGCAAGAAAATTTGGCAGCAATACTACCAAGGCAAAAATAGAAGTACCTCTGAACAGCTTGGGAATGAGATGGCAGAGAAGAAATATGCTAATCAAAAAACAGCAGAACATTTATTCACTATAGGTGTACATAAATGTATCTTTAGTATTGAAAGTCTAAATAATATTCCAAAATCTGGAAGATTTTAAATTATTTAATGTCCATTAGCAATAAATGTAATTCTTAAATATTTAATGGGTTAATATAGTATAAATTTATGTATATAAATGGAACACAAAGTATTTAAAGGCAGAGTAATTTTGACAAATACCACTCATTTCCAAATGTTCTACACATTTCTCCTCCTTCTTTAAATTTTCCTTTGCTCACATCACTAATACACTGAGATATTTTCTTTCTTGGTTTGCCAAAGCACGTCCATATCAGAGGGTAAATATATGGATATTATCTGAGTTACTTTTTTTAAAAAAGAACACAATTTCTAGAATGACATTCATATGTACTAATAACCTAGTGTACACTATGTTAAACACATGCTTAGTTTCTGGTTTTGTATAATTTTATTGAAATGTGGCTGGTGTACAATGCAAAGCACTGACTTCACTTATTTAAGGTGTGAAGGGTGAGATTTGGAACATTCAAATCTGCTGTATTCTACCACAATCAGGAAAGTGGCTGTACTCAACACCTTCTCAATTTTCCCCATATTCCTTTGCCCTTCTTCATTCTTTTTCTCTTTCTTTTCTTCAGTCTTCCATTGTTTTTTCTCTCTTTATGCTTGTGCTGGTCTCCATGTGACAAAAAATACTTAATGTGATATCAACTCTCTCTTTTACTTTTTCTCCCTCCTTTTCTTTCTTTGTGCCTGAGTCTGTATGCAATAAAAAATGCCTAGCACATTTGTCAACTCCTTTAACAATTGTGAAATACATGATAGTTTACTTATAACCAAAGTCATTTGGTTATACATTAGACCTCTAGAATTTGTTCTTATAGAATCACAGCTTTATACACACTGAAGAACAACTCATCCTTTTTCCTGCTTCCCAAGCTCTGCCAATCACCATTGTATTCTATTCTTCTATAATTTGATGGTTTATGCATATTTCACATAGACTCATGAGTGTTTTTATCACTGTAACCAGCATATATCACTTAAGATGTTTTGTAAGGTCTGTGCTGTCAAAATGGTGAAATTTACATACTTTTCAGGGATGAATATTATTTCTTACAATCTCATAGAGTTCACATACCCTATCATCTTTATTGGTCTTTAGACAGACTGTTTCTGTTCTTTGGCTGCCTTCAGTCATGCCTCAATTAATGTGATAGTGTGTGTTGCTGCATCTCACTCAAGGTTCCTATTTCAATTCTTGTGGATAAATACACACAACAATATACTTAAGGTTTTGAGGTACCACCATACTGTTTTCAATAGTACATATAATATTATACAGTCCCATTAAAAGTGATTCTAATTTCCTTTTTTCTAAAATGAAAGCAAAAGTGGTCTAGATGTCATGATTCTCTATAATAGTCAAATGTGTTGCTGAAATGTCAAATTTTAACAATCATCAGATTCATTTTGTTGTCATCATCAGATGATGCAGTACCTGGTTACCAAACATCTTGGGTTTCTGTTACTGGTGTGGTAGAACTGTTAATGTATGATATTTCGAAAGTTACTGAGTGTTTTAACTGTATCATGAAGTTTAATTTAGAAGTTTTCAATTACCTTCCATAGCATCTTCTCAACTAATACATTTTCATAAAATAGTCAAAGCTACAATCTCAATTTTTCTACGAAATCAAAAAATATTTGAAGTATTAGCTTTCTAAAACTGCAAAGTATAGACAAGTACTACTGGATATCATCCCTTCATTCAAGAAAGTCTATTTGAGGATATTTAAGTTGGTCTGTAATATAAACAATGCTCTCTTCTTAAAATTTATTGCACAAATCCTATTACTGTTTTGCAAGATATTTCTAGCCACCAAAGTATTTTAATGCAAATATTTCCTAGGGACAGATTGCTGGTATGGCACAACATGAAAATCCATTTTGTTTAAAGTACAATTTTCTTGTTTAATGTAATGGTCTTATTTTCAAAGTATGATTCTCCTTCTAACTCAAAATAACTTGAAGTAACCTCTCATATGTATTCTGTGTGAATAAACTACTAGGGAAACTGTTTCCATCAGGTAGAGTTTTTGTGGAAGTAACTCTCCATTCTGCTAAAGTTCAACGGACATTGACTTCACTGAACAGGCTGTTGGGAAATTGCCCTCGGAGCTTTGTTTGGAACAGCTACCGTCTTGGTAATGAAATGTTGTATTGTCAAAGTCACGCTCGGAGTGTTGATGCTGTTCCTAAGTGACATTGTTGGAGCATAACATACATTTAGTTACCTACCTGACAAGTTGTCTATTTAACGGAGAAAAAATGATCTGACTATGATTGATGGCACAACTGCCCCTTGTCAGCGATGGGGAAAAAAAGCTGAGCCCAAACCGATCTGTCCCAGGGCCAGTCTGACTGCGGAGGCGCTGCCTCATTTCTCTTCATTTGGATAAGAAGGCTTTCTTTTGAGCATATATTCCCACTGTCTCCAATCTACCAACCACTGTGTTGATTGCTTTCTTCTTTTCACTTTGAAATTACTTTAGAGGCATTATTCTGCTCTGGCCTGTGTTAGACAGAAGCTTGTCATTCAATTTTAGTTACGTTGCACTTTAAGTCAAGGACAATAGTGCTGAAAATTAGAGGACTTGCTAAGGAGTCCCAACCAAATGATTTATTTTTGGTTTCAAGTTGCCTGTGATCTCTGACACTGACTCAGGCTTTTTTTTTTTTTTTTTTTTTTTTTCTGTGTCACTGAAATAAATATTCTTTGGATACCTGCTTTGTAATTATGACATACAGTAAAGCTCCTTTGGCTTGTAAAAACTTATCCAACAACTGAATTCAAATGACAGATGCTAATATGTTTTACCACATTGTTCCTTTCCATGTTCATTTATATTTTTATACATAATATAATATTATATACTAAATATATATTTATATTTATATATTGTTTTGTAGTTCCAGCTGGCTTGAGCTCACTATGTAGCCCCAGCTATCCTTGATCTTACAGTAATCTTCCTGCTTCTGCCTCCCAAGTGCTGGGATTCCAGGTGTGAGTCACCTTACCTGGTACTGTGGTATGTGGCACTGGGGATAGAACTTGGGATTTTGCATTTACCAGGCAGACACTGGAACCACTGAGCTAAATCCCTGGCACATCCCCTTTATTATTGATATGGTGATATGTTTTCCAGTAGTAAATCTTAAAAGATATAATTTAAATAGCCAGAAAGATAAAGCCACCAGTTATTTAAAATAAGATCATGGTTACAAAAAAAAAATCACCATAAAAAATTATTTATTTTTTTTGAAATGAGACAAATAAAAAATGTTTTGTTTTGTTTTGTTTTGTTTTCTTATAGTTAACACAGAACTCCTGCCAGTGGGGCTAATCTTTGTCAATGAACAAGGACACAAAACATGAGAAAGAATATGTCTTTGATTTGTGAAAACGTCCCAAGCACTGTTGTCAGAGGATAGATTTACTTTTCCTTTCAAAATAGAAACTCTTTGTTCACTCTCTCTCAGGACAGACATATGCTTCATCTCCATCTTTATCTACTATAGGTGTGGGAACAGGATGGTAACTAAGCTTTACAAGTTTTATTCCTTCCTTTAATTATCATATGTCTTAAGTGAACTGTTATATCTGAGACATAGAAAAAGGCCTTTTCTTAGCTTCAGAGCATATATTTTAGTTGAGGGAGGTAAATACAAACAAAAATGAAGATAAGGTTTGTCAGATGATAACTTTATAATGAAACATGTGACAATGAGGGTCATGGTTTGTACACTGACATTTCCTCCAGAGCCCCAGGCAGGAATAGGTAGAAAATTGCAAAGGTGGCTGGTGTAGGGTGTCTGCTATTGGGATTAAAGATATGATACTGAGATTAACAATGAGATGCCTGATTAAGGAGGCCCCACCTTGAATGGGTGTGGCATCCCCCCAAAGGACAAGCAGCCTGGATGGCAAATAAAGGGACAAGAAGAGGCTGTTTTGCTGCCTTCCCCTTGACCTGCTTTGCCATGAACTCTTTCTCCTAATTATTCTCTGCCATTCACCCTGACTTGGAGCCAGCTGACTATGCCTGAACTAAAGAAACATTTTCTGCTTTGATTTTGGTATACAAGTAAAATCAAACTTAAAGGGGTTTGAACAGGATACTTTCATGATAATGGTATTCTCAGAACTAGAGGGGAAAACACGGAAATATTTTATGTATAAAAATACAGAATTTTTGAACATGTATACATTATATAAAACTTAAGTGAGATAAAAATTATAAAACATTTAAATATTCATATCATTTATAAAATTATAAGATTAATATATAATAAATATATACCTCAGGTACTCTAAATTATTCATAAAATAGATACACTTGTATAAAATATGGTCCAGTGATAGATTATTTAGAAAAAATAAAAGAAAAAGACATATTGTAAAAAGAAAAGACAGTCAACACTTAAAATTTACAGATGAAATTATAACATGAATAGTAGATAAATCTGAATCCATAAAATTAACAAAACTACAAAATGCCGAGTAATACTTAATGCTGAAAATATTTTGGGGAAAAGAGCTTATCCTAAAATGTTACTGAAAGTATAAATTTTCAAAGAATTTTCAAAATCAGTTTGCTAACTCAAAAGGACATAAATTGTAATTTTTCAATTAGTTGCCTGATTGATTGATTTTTTGCAGTACCATGGATCAAACTCAGGCCCTGTGCTTCCAAGGTAGGTACAGTACCACTTGCAATAAATTTCTGGCCCAGTGACTTAAATTTTAACAACCTCATTTCTTAGTATCTATACCACAAGAGAGAAGTAAATATGTCTGCACAAAGATAATCATTGAAGTTTACATATGTGGTGTATCTACAAAAAATCAGTGCTCCTCCAGAGGTTAGTAATTGAAAAAGATGATTCTTATGAATAAACTGTTTTATATAGTCATTAAGAAGAGTTAGTACCACAGAATTCATTCATATAAAATTTTCAGAAAAAGGAAATTCAGAGATTATGCATGAAATATAGAGAAAATATATGCATTTTTAAAAGGTAAAACAATATATATATCATATAATCTTCAAAAAATGTAATTTTATGGTAATTTTAAAAGTCGAGGTTTTTAAAATGTATGGATCTTAATGAACATTGATGTACATATTTTCCTTTTAATTTAATATGCACATTCTAATGATTTTAACTATATTTAGCATTAAAGTAACATGATCCATTTATTTGGTAGAGTATACTTGCATTTGATAAGAATAAAAATCTTCTAGTAAATAAAAAAATTTCCCCAAGTGCTCATATAATTAATAAGCTGAGGTATAATATGCAGGAACACTGAAAATGAAAACTATAAAAATATAAAATTCAGATACCTGTGTCCTATGTCAAAGAAGTTTCTTTTCTTTGATACTGCTTCAAAAGTCTTTCATCCTTTTGCTTCACTGACACTTAAAACGATGTCATAGTGGGAGTGGAAATGTAAGTGACAGGTCTAATAAATTAGCAATATCCTTCCCACTATACTCCTCCTTCAATTCTGGATGGGAAATTTCACTTCCTATTAAAATTTGTATTCTTCAAAGTTGAATGGATGGAGGAGACTTTTGCAGAATTTTATTTATTTATTTTTATAAATGAATTTGCCCAAATTTATACAGTTGAAAAATAACACTAATTTTTTTCAGAGAAGCACCATTTGGCAGCATTTCAGGGAGACTGGGTTAAGTCTCTAAATTCTAGGGTGGTTAATTAAATTACCTTTCAAACGTCACAGTACAAAAGGGCTAGCTTGGCTCTGCTACAAAGCGGTAAACTTGATGTTGTGCTAAAATTTGATCTACTCACACTAGAAAATAAATGAATGAATGCATGCATGCCTATTTGTATCTTTTCAATTTCAGCATTTAAAACACTCTATCAATCTAGTTCTCTTCCTGATTTCTGCATATGAAATTAATAATATATTTAAAATAGCAACGTTGGATTATACTACAGAAAAACTCAATATAGGTACAGTTAATATATATACTCAGTTTATTAAGAGTGAACATTCATTAAGAATTCTAGGTCAAGTTATAAACATCTTTTGGTCTATGTCTCCTTAAGTTTTCCTGATACTGTATTATCCACAAAGGCAAATCCGTACATTTTTTGTCAAATTAGGTCAAGCCCTGAACTATTGCAGTAATGTTGCCTGCTAAGAGGAATGTTAAATCCACAGGGATGAAAATGAAGAAGTTGCATTCAATTCTTTCATTGGAGAAAATCATACATGTTAATGTAAATATGAGAAAGGACTGTTTTATTAAAATGATATTTATGTCCAGAATCATAAGAAACTTCAAAGAAAAAAATAAGTGGTTCACAAAATATGTCTAACAAAATATTATGTCTGTTACTAATGCATACAGTTAAATGACTGCACATAAGGAAAATTGGGGGCTATTATTTTAAATATTAAAAATCAATTTTAGTAATATTCAGAAGTCTCCATGTTGCTGTTCATTTTGAGTTGAATGTGGATTGTGAAACAATTTCAAGCTATATTTACTAGTGTTTATACATTTAATTATATTTTTTATTGTTGCACAAGAAATTTCATTTTTTGCTCTAAATCATTTCAATGAAAATATTCTAGTTGGAAAAGTGTGTATCATTTAATCAACATTTAATCAACATTTTAGA
>PVIR01012531.1:29694-44696 GCA_004026965.1 Petromus typicus
CAGGCTGGCCCTGAGCTCAGCCTCAAACTCACATCACAATCCTCCTGCCTCTGCCTCCCGAGTGCTGGGATTACAGGCGTGAGCCACCACGCCCGGCACTGTGGTATGTGGTACTGGTTGCTGCTGGGTGTGGGTCTCCACACCCAGTATTGTTATGTGGTTACCGGGGAATCGAACCCGGGTCCTTGAGCCTGAGAGACAGGCGCCGGAACCACTGAGCTAACTCCCCGGCCCGGTTTGAGAATTCTTCTTGGTAAAATTGTGATCCTCATGGTACAAACCCTGTAGTTACTGTAGAGACTAAGTGAGATTATGTATAATAAAGTTTTCAAAATATCTAAGCTACACAACATATTAATCATGGCTACAAACTATTATTCCTGTAATGAATTTTTGGTATTTTTCTAGTATTATTTTTAATATTGTGTGTTTCTAGTTTGTGCAAGTGTATTTTGGTAAAAATCATAGACAGGAAACACAAGTTGCTGGAGCATTAAAATAAAAATCAATATATGTATCAATATGCTTGTTATTATTTCAAATTAGATGAAGATAAAAAATTCCTCTTTAGCATAGTACTATGGTGTTACAAAAATGAAACTTCAGATATATTTGATGGAACAATTAGCCATTGGAATAGTTCATCAGATACTAAAGGTGTCAGTGTAAACCCATTAAGCATCACAGCACTATTTGGAGTCACTGTATTTAAAAACCAGTTTAGTCCAGCAGGATATTCAGGAGGTCTGTTAAGCAACTAGGTCAAGTATGGATGCCACGTGCATAAATGTCAACAGCAATTTGGAACCCAAGTACATCGTGACAATATTTCCAGCTCAGTATTTTACTTTGAAAGCAAGTAATCAGGATGAGCTTTTCACAATAGAGAGCTAGCAGAAAATACGTTGAAGAGGAAAACAAATAAGTAAACTTAATATAGAGGTAATACAATAATAAAATTCCATTCGTTGTGTGATCCTCAGATGTCTCCCACAAGGTTTTGTGGAACTTTTGCTCAGTTGGTATTGCTTTATAATGGGCCACCACTTTCTGAGATTGGAATTTTCAAGCTGATTGTCACAAAAATAATCATGTGAAGTTTCTGGTGAGATTGTATAATTATTATAACCTCAGAATCTACCGGAATGCTTAATAAGCATACTAATCAAAACTATTGATAATATTTACCTGTGAAAATATTTGAATATTTTAAGATATACGGTATTGAAACAGAATCACTCTTGTGAAATTACGCCACTACACCAAGTAATTTCTCACTTCATAGACATGATTTAATATCATTCTTTCAATTCCTTTTCAAGTCCAGTAAGTTTTAAAAATTTAGCTTAATAATTTGTGTGTATTTATTTGCATTCGGTTCAATTAATCTTTATCTATTTAAAGTGGCAAAAATAACCTTATAAGTGAATATCATAATAAAACAAAAAAATCAATAAAATGTTTATGCTTATGCTAAATATAATTAAATATACAGTCAAAATCTGTTTCAGTAGAGAATATATTATTTTTTCCATGGCTACACCAGATTTTTTTTTTTTTTTTTTTCTGAGACAAGGTCTTGCTTTTGTAGTTCAGGCTGGCCCTGAGCTAGGCCATGAACTCACAACAATCCTCCTGCCTCTGCCTACCAGGTGCTGGGATTACAAGTGTGAACCACCATGCTCAGCACTATTGTATGTGGTTCTGATTGCTGTGGCTGAGTCTCCATGCTCGGGATTGCTGTATGTGGTTACATGTGGTTACAGGGGATCTAACCCGGGCTCTTGCACTTGCAAGGCATGTGCCTGAATCACTGAGCTAAATCCCTGGCCCAACAACACCAGATTAAAGGAACTGTGTTAGGGGAGAAAGCAGCATGATTCTCAGTTATTCTAGTTGTGAGACTTTCAAGAATTTTTGAATGATAATAATCTAGACTTCATTTAAATGTGTACCCAGAGGATAGGAATATGGTTTGAAAAGGTAACACAATGCAATTAGATGCACAAATATTTCTCAATATTTTGCATTTAAATAAATAGATTAACATTTACTTTCATTTAGAATTGACTTGTTATTTGAGTATTATGAACTGATCCTTCCTTCATATGTAAATTTTCTCAGAATACTGAAGCACAAAATATATAGGGCTTCCTTCCTCAAAGAAACACACATTCATTAACAGGGAACATACTGTAAAATCATTCTTATGGATATTGACATTCTGGATTAAAACAGACAAAAAATCATGAAAATTTTCTATAAAAACTTCAGTCATGAGGACAGGCAGAAGCTTCAAGTGCTGAAATTGTGCAATCATCTATTTGCCACCTAATCACGGGAAATATTGATTAAAAAGCTTTGGATACAACTTTTACTCAACATATTTTCATGTTGGAGAAAGCACAAATGCGCATAGTCTCATCCCAAGCAACAGCCATCTTGAATCTTTCTTAGAGTTTCTAGTCACATAAAAGCAAAATAGTGCAAAAACAATGCAAGGTTTTACTGATAAAGGTCTCAAATGTGATGCCAGCTAAGTAGCTAGGACAGCTGAACTATTCTAAGGGAAAAGGAGTGGTAGACCTAAGCTTCCTATTCCTCCATAAAGGCAGTATAAAACACAAAAATTTGCTTTCTAGTTAATAAGGTATCACTGTTAAATTCCCTTTCAAAATGTACTAATTTATTTGTATTTCTATTCCTGTCACTGGCAATTGTTTTTGAGAATACAAGACATTTAAAACTGTGTACTTCCTGTTAATATAGATACTAAAATGTGAATAAATACAAACAAAGTTTTATTACAAGATATCTTCCCTCCATTTTTTTTCATTCATAAGCTTGGAAATATTTTATATTCTTTGGTAAAATACATATTTCTTATTACTATGATACTGTCTATATTCTAATTGCAAGTAAACCAGATTTTCCTAACTCACTACACACTCAGTCCTTTGTATAATCATTTAAAAATGATTTTTGGGGGGCCGGGGAGTTAGCTCAGTGGTTCCGGCGCCTGTCTTGCAAGCGCAAAGGCCCGGGTTCGATTCCCCGGATACCACATAACAATACTGGGTGTGGAGACCCACACCCAGCAGCAACCAGTACCACTATACCACAGTGCCGGGAGTGGTGGCTCACGCCTGTAATCCCAGCACTCGAGAGGCACAGGCAGGAGGATTGTGATGTGAGTTTGAGGCTGAGCTCAGGGCCAGCCTGAACCACAAAAAGCGAGACCCTGTCTCAAAAAACCTAAAATTAAAAAAAAATAAATAAATAAAATTAAAAAAATGATTTTTTGTCCTTGTTCATCAAAAAGCATGAATACAAAATATTTTCAACATCTTCTACCATTAATGCACTTGACTATGAATTTAGTTTAGATGTAAGATGTGGACAGTGAGTATGTGGATGTTCCAGGTGTGTATTGCATCAAAATAGCCATCTGATAATCTAAACATGGAAGGTGTCCAACATACATCAAAACGTGAAACAAAGGTACAATTTCCATCACAAAAAAAGGCAATAATTGCCATATAAACTTCACCTTCATGGAAATCTGTGAGGGTGTCTAAATCTAGCCAAGGCAAAGAATTCAGCATACAAAGAGCAAGGCATTAGCGTAGTTGGCAGTTATCGGCATAAGGAGATTAGACGGTTCAGTTCCTTTCTTTTTTATGAGCTGAATTTATTATTCTTCTTAAAATCACCACAGAGTGATGTTAAAAGAGAACTTCAAAGAGAAGTGTAACTCATTTTTTTTTAAATTTTAGCACTGTTCTATAAAGTTATGAGGTAGTTGTCCTCAAGTACAGTATGACAATTTAAGCTAATTGACTTAGAGTCTTGAGTGAAGTATAAAACAATATGCCATTTGTAAGCTTTCTAGTAAAAGGAAATTCTAAAGCCACTCACAGTTTGACAAAATAAATCATTTCTCAGTTAATACAGAAGTATGAAATACTGTTAATAATAATAATTATCTTTACCAAAATCAACATAAGAACATATCTAGTTTATCCTCTGGTCTCTCGCATTTGGTTTTTTTGTTTTGTTTTGTTTTTTGTTTGTTTGTTTTTTTCATTTCTCCTGAGCATCCACCCATCATCCAACCACCCAAAATGATTTTCTAAACAATTGCAATGCTTATTTCATATCACTGTTCAAATTCTTCACTGTGTTTCCAAAAAGGTATACATCAAAAACAAATAAAATGATAAAAATCATTGGGTTGGGGCCAGGGACTTAGCTCAGTCATTTTGGCACTTGTCTTGCAAGTGCAAGGACCTGGGTTCAATCCCCAGTAACCACATACAATAATGGGCATGGAGACTCACACTCAGCAGCAACCAGTACCACATACCACATACCACAAACTACATACCACATACCACATACCACCTAGCACATACCGCATACCACAGTGCCGGGTGTGGTGGCTCACACCTGTAAACCCAGCACTTGGGAGGCAGAGGCAAGAGGATCACTGTGATGTGAGTTTGAGGCTGAGCTCAGGGCCAGCCTGAACTACAAGGTTTCAGAAAAAACATTAAAAAAAATCATTTGGATGGCATTAAAAAAAAAACAATGTGGTATCAATTTCTATGCTCATCTGTCACCCTGTGTACAGTGACCTTGTCATCTGCCCTCCCATTCCCACTCATCTGAGTCCACATATGTCCTCTTATGCTAGAGTTCTCAAATTTTGTTTTTACTTTTTAAATTTTCTATCAATATTTAAATTTAGGTGCATATTTATATCCATTCAAATTGGGAAAGGCATGAAAAATATACTGTACAAAGACTGAACACCCCCTGACATTCTAAATTAGTTTAATCCAGTTAAAACTCTTCCAAATCTCTCTCCTTTCTTCATACTACTCTAAAAATACAGTACGCATTAAATAAATGTTATTTGTTATTAACAGATTTTCTGCCATATGTCTCACAAAGATGTTTCCCTGGTGTCTTTCATTAAATATCTGTGTGTTTGTTTGTCAGATTATATAAAAACAAATGCACAGAACACATACCAAAATATACTTTATGATGAATTTTAACAGGATTTAAATTTTTAATGTTCTTTATATGAATTCCTTTCATTTTATTTCTTACAATCCTTTCCACAGAGCCATGCATTCATTTTCCTTAGGACACTTATTTTCCACAAAGAACTAAAGGCTTCACTTACTTGGGCAGGTGTTTCTGCCTGCGTGTGTAGGTGTCTACAGTACATGTAATTTAACAGGCTTCCTTTGTTTCCTTCTTTTTTATGCTCTATTTTTCATAAAAATTTTTGCCAAAACCAGAAATATTTCTTACGTAGCTTAACATTTTTCCTTTAACTTGAAAATATACTTTTGTCATTTTACTTAATTATATATTCGAATACTACTCAAGCAATCTTGAACTTCAGAAAGATGCATCTGTCGATTCCATTCTAAATTCAACTGTGATTAATATTTTACTAATATTTTATTAAAGGTTATTAAATTTTTATGGAAGATTATTATTACCTGGATTCCTATGATGCTCACTATGATCTTTTAATTATTCATTATATTTGTGCTGTACTTTGCCTTCTTTTGGTTAAATTTTTATTTCCCTGTCAAATTTGAAGACTAAGAGTATTATGGGATATACAAATCTGCTTTAAAAATTTCTTTCTCTTAGTATTTGAGGGCTTTTGGAGTCATCTTGTTATTTGCTTTCTTATTTATCTATTGTTTTTGAACGTTGGTTTGAAAAATAAATTAAGCTAGGAAATATCTATAAAAGTGTATCTTTTCAGTTAGATTTTCTTTCCAAGTCACGTGTTCTTATAGCTGTGGCGGTAATATTTTTCAACCTACTCAAAACATTTGTTTCATTCACTAGGAAAAACCAAGTTGTTCGTTCCATTTAAACATCACAGAGAACATAATAAGTTGAATTGTCCTGTTCTATTCTTTAAAACTTGTGTACTCTTAAATAGGATTAATTAAATTTGTATACTCTCTCAACATACATATCTAATTATCTAATAAAATCTTAAAACATTAATCATATTTGAACTTAGAATAGAATCTTCTAATGGATCTGTTTTCCAGGAATTGTCTTTTTGCTCATTTACTCATTCTATTTTGATGACAGTAATGTGTGAAATTCTACTAAATACCTTAGTTAGATGAAATATACTTTATTTCTTAATTTCACATGTATTTATCTTAAGTATTCAGAATATTTTACTTATTACTAATGTGCTCATGCTATCAGTTTAATGAAAGGGTTTAAGTTGTAGTTTGAATATTTTCTCATGGCACTGTATTGCCTACTTATCACACTTGCTCATGCAATAGATAATATAGCTATATAGTATAAAATTAAGTGCTATAACCAGGCAACAAAATGTAATTGAAAAATATATTTTCTACATTTTGTCTTCATTTAATTTCATCTTTTTAAAATAGATTTATGTGTAATTTACTTATTATGCAACTCCCACTTCCAAAGTAGTCACTCATCACATGGCTTTCAGTTGAGCATAGATTTGTACAACTACCATTGTGATCAATTATAAAATATTTTAATTTCTTTTAACAATATTTCAGTGTTTACTGTATGAATCTTATTCTGCTAAGTATAGTTTAATAATTTTATGTCTTGATCTGTTATAAATTGAGTTGTTTTCCTTTTCTTTCTGTATGTTTTGCTTTTAATTCATACATATATAATTGATTTTTATCATACTTACATGATGTCTTTTGACCAATCTGAATTAATATTTTTAAGATTTACTTTGGTGTTTTGAGTAGAATAGGAGCTATTATTAGCCGGGAGCTGAGAGACAATTATCAGTAGTTTGAGAGCAGGGTGAAATCTTGAGCTCTACGAAGGGAGAGGAGCAGGGCTGCCTGACAGCAATGAGAAATCTCTTGAGATTCGTGGCTATGGGTTACAAGTGGAACTTGGAGCATCACTATTTTTGCTGAAGCCAAGGACAACTGGTACATTGGCAAACAAAGGGAGTTTTTCAGGGTGAGTTTTTGTTAAGAGAAGTTGAACAAGTTTTTGCAAGTGATAAATGTACCCATGAACTCTGCTATGTACTTAAGAAGAGAACAGAAGACATTGTTGTTGTGTTAGGGCAGCACAAATACAGCTAAGTGTCTACATGGGCAAAGTTGTGTTTGTAGAACCTTCAGACTAAAGTGAAAAGTTAGGTCATAATCAGAGTTCCAGATACAGAAACATAAAATGCTCACTCGTTTACCTCATATATATGTGTGTGCATGTGTATAGTGTGTGTATATATGTATATGCACTATATACATATATACATATATATACACTATATACTATATATACACATTGTAATATAGTGTGTAGATCTCTCTATATATATATATAATATACATATATATATACTCTCTATATATATAGTCTTTCTCATATATATATATATATATATAGAGAGAGAGAGAGAGAGAGAAAGAGAGAGAGAGAGAGAGATTCAGAGAGAGAGCTAAGATGACCTTGAGTATAAGTCACTGAAAAGAAAGAAGAATTGAAACTGAAAGAATGAAAACATAGCCTGGCATTTATGCTCTACTTACACAGATGGTGAGTTGCCAAAAAAATAAAAATCAGTGGCTGCATAGAGAAGAGAAATTGCTGTGGTAGCAAAACTGGACAGGCAATGCTCCACTATTTCAGGAAAATGTTATCCATGGCATTAAAAAAAAGCAAAAATGAAATGGGGTTTGACAGCAAGAACAGCAGTAGTGGATAGAAAGTTGTCTATGTGAGTTGCATGGAGAAAGGATCAATAAGCCAGATGGTATAAAATTAAACTAACAAATGCCATGAGAGGTATATTCACGGCGTACACCTACATTAAAAAATAAAGAGCATGTCAGCGAAAGCACAATCCTCAATGTGTTTGTTATCTGTAAATTAAAATATCCAGGCACAAGTTGGGATCGAAGACAAAAGAGTAAAAAATACATTAAGGCCATAATTTAATTGATTGTTTGAAGGATATATTCATCCATCCATTGATATTTATATTTGCTGTAAAAGTTGTACAAGTGGAATCTCAACTTGTTGTAATGAACAATACATATTACTTTGATTATAGAAGGTTATTTGTGTTATGAAAAATAAAGTGTGTACTTAGTTGCATGGAAATGATGATAAAAGCATACACATGTATAGCTGAAGTTTTGCTTCAATCTAAAAATATCATGTGTAAGGAACATAATACATTACTGGAACTGTCACTAGTGCCAAAGTATTTTCTATAAATTAAAACATTAACTCTATGACTGCCTCTACTATAAACTCAAAGTTTTGAAAAATACAGATTTTCATGAATGATGTATTGAAATTAAAAAACAATATAAAAAGCTTATATCCTTTGAAAATTAAACGTATTCCCCTAGTTGTGTTTTTATTGATTCTTTTTTTTTTCAATGAAAATACTTTAGGTGGTCTACTTGAAGACACTTCACATACTATAGAATTAAGTCACTTGGAGATTCTAAAAACAAGAAAAGTCTGAAAGAAAATTTGTAGATGTCATTAAAAAAAAAGAGTGATGTGTCAAGAAATCTTGTCCTTAAGCACAGGTCAAATAGTAGAAAGAGAGAGAAAAAAAAAAACAAACTTACCAACAAAAAGAAGCCATCTCTTCAGATAAATTTCCTTTCATAATAACTGAAGAAAAGATCCAAGATTATGAGTAGTAAATAATGTAGAAATATATTGATTTTACAATCAAGGCACAAATTTCAATGAGGGGTTGAAATAAGATAAAAAATATCTTAGTTGAGGTAAGTCATTGTTGACCCTTTCAATATGCATATGGCCCATAGGTGACTGTATGAGAACTCGTAAATATTTCTAAGAAACTATGTCCATATTAGATAGTATAAAAAAATAGTTCACCTGATACAATTTGTACATGTAGGAATTCAGGAAAGGAACAATGCTAATAACAGGAAAATACTACTTTCAGACTGGTTTCTGACAGAATGAACTTACAAATTCAGTCTTGTCATTGTCCTCACACCACCAAACCGAATGTAAAGTAATTTGTCATTTTGTATAACCTTTGACCAATCATATGTGATTATTTTAAAAACCCAATTGGAAATTATTCTTACATAAGGCAGAATCAGAAAAAAAAAATCAAAAAGGAGGAACAGAGTTGGTAAGATTCAAATCCACAATACAGCTCCGGATTCTTCTTCCAGTCCACTGTATTTGCGTATGGATTAAGAATCGCTCATCCCCCTCACAGGTCATTGGATTGGAATCTGAGGGGAAAAAAGACTGGAGTCCTGTCCATTCCTTCCCACAGATTTCTACCTACAATAAATGCTATGCTGAGCTCAAAGCTGGAACCATATAGTAAATAATACAGAATTATGAGCAGGAGTTTCACTGAGAAAATATTATTCTATGTAGTATTAACTTGATCATCTAAAGTATTTTTTATAATTAAAATACCTACTACTCAAGCCTAAAAATCAAATGCCTGAAGAGAAAGTGGATCTATGAACTATAGTTTAATTACTTTGAATAAAAAATGAAGAAATTCCAAACCTCCACAGAGAAAGGAAAATGATAGACATATAAAATATAATCTGATGACTAAATCTCTTTGTAATAATCAGGCTAAGAGATGTGACAAATAGTACAAAGTAATACTGGTTTATCTCAACTAATAAGTAGGGCTTAGAACTCCATTTTTATTCATTATTAAAACTAAGTATTTCATGTACTGAAATCCGTGAAATGAAAAAATATGAGCTCTTCCTTATTTATATATACAAATTTATTTTTCCACAAAAATGCTCATAGTTTTAATTAATGTCTGAAGACTCTTATTCTAAAAATGATAAAATCCCTTACAAAACATTAGACAGTGTGCCTTATTTTGTACATAGATGTTTAACTGCTTCATCTTGAAATCTCTAAATCAGAAACAAATACATTGTGAGTTTGTCATAATTGTCTCATAATTACATTCTATCAAATTTTCACAAAAATCTTCTCAATATCCATTCTTTTCCTCAGACTCCTTTGGCATATCTTTAACTTTTAAAAATCTTCCTTATGATATAGCTAATCATTTTTAATGATTTTTTGATTTAATAATGATTTTTAAAAACTGATTATATTTACGTGGAGCATGTTTCACGAACTTTCCCTTTTTCTTTGGTTACCCCTTGTGTTTCAGTTAAAACAAGCCAAGAAGAAAGAAAAGTGCAAGAAAAGGTTTTAAGATTGTTGGAATTATGAATGGGGCTTTGAGGTAGCAAAGGTCAGTCTTTTCCTCTTGAATGAAACCACCTATACTGTAAGGTTAATTACTACCTGACAAGGAATATTGTGCTCTTTACTAGATAAAAGCCCTAAAACTGGAAAATAAGCTGGAAGCTTCAATCTATTATCCGGAAAAGGCCATAATCATTCCTATGTGTCATCTGTTATTGACTTGGCTTATACCTTTGATTTAGGCCTTCCAGAAGTCATAATCACATTTTTGAAAGGATTAATTTGTAAGCCTCTTTGCCTTATATGTGCTGCCTTAAGAATCACAAATCTTCATCTTTCCTCTAGCTTGACTCATCTTTCAAATAGAATACACATGACATATTGTACTCCTCACTCAATCCACTGCTGTACCCAATTTTCCACAAGAATTAAGAAAATTTACTTCTGTCAAAACAAGTAGAATATGTATTCACAAAGGCATATTTAAGGTACTTGATGTTTTCTTTTCCAGAGTTCAGATTCAGACATAGTAATATTTTGATATATCTATCTACTGTTTTATACTTTTTACAAAATAGAGCTTTACTAATTACTATTATTTAATTATGAATCCCCAAAAAAACCTACTTTTCTTCTAATTCATTACATATTTTAATTCAAAAATAAAGACTAAAATCTATCTTAAACTTGGGAACATATACCACATTTAATCAATTTTCCTGAATTTCTTTCTTTCCCCAAAATTTAAAAAAAATATTAAAGTCATGTGAGTTTCTCAAGTTACAAGAAAATTTGAGAAAGATATGGATTTACTGTGATGAGAATCTCTTAAATAGTACTGATATGAAGCAACTCTGTTACTGTCTGCACTGCTACCTCTGTGATATACGTCCCATTGTCTTCTCTTGGCTACTAGAGGACACAGGAGATAATGTCACAAAAAGCAATGTGAATGTTTCTCTGCACATCAGCAAACAATAACTACCATATCCAAGGTTAAATGTTTATATGAACGTTGATACAAGCTTACACAAAAGTACTATCTTTAGTGCTACAAAATAAACTCCTGCTGATGTAGTTGAAATGCCCCTTCATTGCAATTCATTAATTTTCAGATTCTATATAGATTTCACATTGAGGCATTTATTTACATTTTTAACATTTTATTACATTTAAAAAAAATTTCTTAGGAGGCAAAATCAACTTTGTGTTTTTATGTGGTTCATTTATAAAATTATCTAAGTTTTCGGTCAGGGATTTAGCTCAATGGTTCTGGTATCTGCCTGGGAAGTGCAAGGTCCCCAGTTCAATCCCCTGTAACCACATGCAGCAATGCTGGGCTTGGAGACTCATACCTGTAATCACATCACTCGGAAGGCAGAGGCACGGGGATTGCTGTGAGTTTAAGGATAGCCTGGGCTACATAGTGAGTTTAGGGCCAACTTGAACTAGAAAATGAGACCTTGTCTCAAAAAAAAATGGTTCTATCAAAATAAAGATGTAAATGAGTTCTACAATGTATGTTATATATTGTGAAACAGAAAACACTCAAAGCATAATGAAGCGAAGGGGGAAAATAATGAGATAATAACAAAAAAGAAATAAAACAAATTTTATGTATATAGGGAGTGAGGGTGGTAGGGTAGGTGGGGTTATGGGAAAAAATGAGAATTAAGTTGTGTCATAATCTGGTACAAATTCTCATTGTTGAATGCAATCATGATGTGTATATGTAATGTACTAATAAAGATTTCAATTTTTTAAAAAAGGTTCTATCAATATGTTGTAGTAGAGAGAAAGGCTTTTCAAAAGAGCAACTTGGGTTGCAAAACAAAGAAGAAATCTCCTTTCAAAGTGCAACAATATAAAGTGAAGGAAATATGGTAATATATAAATCTGGATGAAACAAGACTCATTCACTTTTAAACTTCAGGACAACACTATGAGCCTATCCATCCATCTGGCAATGAGTCAGTCTTTGTTACTGTAGACATGGAATCTTCTGATGAGTCAAGAGTGAGTCAGAGACAAGTGGCTGAGAAATGAGATGGGCGATTTCCAAAATACCATTCTACCTTCTCGACTGAGTCATCTTCATTTGAGACAGAGAAGTTAGTGAAATGTACTATCCTTACCAACCTCTTTAGTTGTCATATTAAAACTATAAACACAAATTACTCTTCCTCTTTATGTGATACTAGCCATGGGTTCCCTGGATAGATGATACAGTGTAAAAATACAAGCATTGTCACCTTGAATAATCATCTTTAAATGATTAAGTCACCCATCACTGAGGGCTTATAATAGGTTTATTGATACCTAATAAGCATGAATAAAGTTCAGAATTCTATTTGGTCATTATATAAAAATTGTTAGAAATCATAAGTTCTATTGAGAATTGTTTATGGCTCTATAATGCTTTTGACCTACAATATTCTTATAAAATTACTGTTTTTGATATCAATGCATTTGCTTTTTAGGTTTATATGCCTAATATAGAATATAATTGTTTAATTTCTAGGGCCAATGAGAATCAAATTAATAGTCAAATAAAAAGTAAATAAGAATTCATACCTAGTATAAAGCTTTTTAAATATTTTTAAAATGTGGTCTAAATTATGAGAACAGGCCACAAACATCAATGGCACATCTCCTAAATCTCTTTTTCCTATATTAGACATATATTCTCTGTCCCAGGAAAATAGATTAAGAGTAGTCATAATAGTGAATAATAATAACATGCTGTTTATTTGAAAGTAACTTTAGTAGATGTTAAAAGCCTTAGAAGGGCAAATAATTCATATGTATATAAAT
Organism: Petromus typicus; assembly: GCA_004026965.1. NCBI lineage: Eukaryota > Metazoa > Chordata > Mammalia > Rodentia > Petromuridae > Petromus > Petromus typicus. The sequence goes on from PVIR01012531.1 coordinate 42,775, forward strand.
TATTATATGTATATATTATTAAATATATTATATATAACAACCTAATCATTTCACAATGTATACATATACAAACACAGTTTATCTGCACAATTTTTATAAATTATATCTTAATAAAGTTGAAAAATAAAGTATAGGACAGTGAATAAAGTACATGGGGACCTTACATGTGAAGTTTTCTAAGTTCATCACACGCAAGTAAGAAAGTTGCTTTCTCAAACATCCCCTATTTTATACATTAGATTGTAACAAAATTTTAGGGATCCCTGTTTCTGAAATGTATAGACACAGGGGATACTTACATAACTCATCCTGAAACAGGATTGTCCTAGCAAGAGCAAATCAGAGATAAGGATAATCTCTCTAATGAAACTTTACTTAGAGGCCTGTGGTCCAATTAAACTTTTGAAAGGAATTTAGATGAGAATGATTTCTGTTTATTCCTGCCATAGAGATTTACCTTCAACAGCTTTATATCCACAAATGTCTGTGTGTTTAAATATATATGACCCAAGGCCAAAGTGGTTACTGAAGTAGCTGGACAGTTTAACTTGCACACTTGCTTAGAATGATGGGCCGGGTTGTTCCATAACTACAATGCTGTCAGTCTTTGGAGATATCCTCTGGGTGCAAAACATATTCACTCTGGCCATCTAGAGGCAGTAAAGTGGAAGTATGTAGCAATAGCTCAGCCCCTGCATGTGGAAGCTGTGGAATGAGAGGAATCATGCAAACAGAGTCAGCATGATACTGGAGGCCTCGAAGTTCCCTGGAGACTCACTGGTACGAGTATGTGGAGAAACATGGAAATCGTGGTCTGATACCCAAAGGTGTTGACAACTGCCAAATGCAAACCTGCTCGCTCAGAGTGGAGCTTTGCAAATGATAAGCCAACTTCCTCCTCCCTTCCCTTTGATTCTAGTCAGACTGCATGTCTACATGGTACCATTTGCAATTGGGGTGTGTTTTCTCCCCAGTTTGATATCTACATGCCAATTATCTCTGGAAACTACCCCCTCATACACATGTACACACACACACAGAGGCAAGACATGAGCCTCACTAATCTTCTAGGACGTTCTTAATGCCATGGAGTTGACATTACACACCTAATGGCCCATATATGTATATATGCATTTACAGTATTATACATAATTCTAAATTATACTCACAATCATAGTCAATGAGAGACATGCAGTACATTTTTATTAACTATATTCCTCTAGTGTCAACAGAAGACCACAAATAATAATTTATATACATATATAAGCATGCTTTTAATTTTGAAAAAAATTGAATTAATCTTCTATGTGATTCATGTTTAGAATACTAGGACATTTTTCTTCATCTAGTCATGTTATTATTCCCTGTTGCTTTCTAATAGCTTTATTGCTTAGCTTAAACAAATGTTTGTACTGTATTCCAAATGCATTTTCATATATAATGTGTGATTGGCACTGACATCAGTGTTGTGCTGTACACATATCCATTCTAGTCACTGCTACTTGCTGACTCACTCCTCCTTTCCTCTTTAAAATGCCTTGCCAATTTTATCAAACTTTAGTTAAAAATATCAATATGGTTCTGTTACTGGACCAACTAATTGATCTGTTTGTTCATTTTTTATTATAGTTTTGACTTTTGGGCCATCCTTAGGTGTATGTATGTAAAATATAAAATTAAACTAATAAGGAAATAGTAGATATTTGTAAAGGGAATATAATTAGAAAAAAAAAGCTTAAATTCAAATCAATTTGACAGAGATAAGTTAACCAATTTTCCAAATGGTAGTGGAACAGTTCTTCAAAGATAAATACATATCATCCCCACTGGCCATACATGAGTCACAGGAGTCTATTTAGTATTTTAAATATTAAGAAACATTCAGTTCAGCATTTGCTCTGTTATTGTATCTGTTTTTTTTT
>PVIR01012532.1:0-44435 GCA_004026965.1 Petromus typicus
CCGAGTGCTGGGATTACAGGCATGAGCCACCACAACCGGCACTGGTGTGTGGTACTGGTTGCTGCTGGGCGTGAGTCTCCACACCCAGTATGGTATGTGCTTACCTGGGAATCGAACCCAGGCCCTTGCGCTTGCAAGACAGGCACCGGAACCACTGAGCTAACTCCCGGCCCCCTTTTTTTTTTTTTGCATTCTTGGTTTCCCACCCCCTTACCTTTACTACCAGTAGCATAACCACTAAACATTCTGAATCTTTAAATAGCTATTACTATTGAATATTGTTTTATTAATGGAGATGTACTTGTTGTTGCATTTAGTATTCACTGCATGTCAATATCTGGTTTGTCTTAGTGTTTATACTATTACAGGCCTCTTTTCTATGGCTAAGGGTGGTATAGTCTTAGTTCCTATGTCAATATCCAGTTTGTCTTTGGCACTGCTATTGTCATTGATTTTACTGCTAAAACCAAGGTGGTGTTACTTGTGGCATTAATTTATTTTCTCTTTATGCCACTATCTGGACTGCTTTTGTTTCATTAACAATATTGTGATTCATTCCTAGAGAACTGGGTGCTGGGCCAAATACACTGCAGTCTCCTCTCCCAAACAGAGTGGTTAGATCTCTGGACAGAGGCAAAAGGCCTACAATTAGCCATGCCCAGATGTGGTACTGAAAAGCAGACTTTAACTAAAGAGGTCTACATATTAGTAACAACTTTCTGCTACATATAACCAACCTACAAACTTCAGTGTGCACACTCGAACATGCACACACACATCTAATGGTGGCAAAATTTATAATCCTACCACTCAGCAGGCTGAGGCAGGACTGCCACAAGGTTAAAGTCAGCCTAAGCTACACAGTGAGTTCAAAGACAGCTCAGATTACTTAGTGAGATCCTGTCTCAAACTTTAAAAAACAAACAACAACATTGGGGCCAGGGAGTTAGCTCAGTGGTTCTGGCGCCTGTCTTGCAAGCGCAAGGGCCAGGGTTCAATTCCCTGGTAACCACATACCATACAGGGCGTGCAGACTCATGCCCAGCAGCAACCAGTACCACATAACACAGTGCCAGGCGTGGTGGCTCACGCCTGTAATCCCAGCACTTGGGAGGCAGAGGCAGGAGGATTGTGATGTGAGTTTGAGGCTGAGCTGAGGGCCAGCCTGAACCACAAAGCGAGACCCTGTCTCAAAAAACCTAAAAAAAAAAAACAACAACAACAACAAAAATGAGAAGACAAGGCCTACTCCCAACTCTCACCAGGCATGAAGAAGATATCAAAACCACACAGCGGAATTATTCAAAAGAACAGCAAGACTAAAAAATAAGAAAAGTGACTAGAAAGCTCAAAGAAGATATATCTAAACAAATAATGGACCTAATAAACCAATTAATGAGTTTATGGAAGACACTAATGAGACACTAACTGATGGGCCAGGGATATTTAGCTCAAAGGTACTGCACCTACCTGGCAAGCTGGAAGGGCAGGGTAATGGGAAAAAATAAGGATCAAGATATGTCATGTAGGGCCGGGGAGTTAGCTCAGTGGTTCCGGCGCCTGTCTTGCAAGCACAAGGGCCCGGGTTCGATTCCCTGGTAACCACATAACAATACTGGGTGTGGAGACCCACACCCAGCAGCATCCAGTACCACATACCACAGTGCCGGGCGTGGTGGCTCACGCCTATAATCCCAGCACTCGGGAGGCAGAGGCAGGAGGATTGTGATGTGAGTTTGAGGCTGAGCTGAGGGCCAGCCTGAACCACAAAGCGAGACCCTGTCTCAAAAAACCTAAAAAAAAAAAAAAGATACGTCATGTACAGGTACAAATTCTCAATGATGAATGTGAAAATAATGTACACTTACAGTGTACCAATAAACTCAGTTAAAAAAATAAAAAGCACCAAACAGAAATTAAGATTAAAAAATCTATTTAATGTATGGGAAATAGCAACCAATGTGAGCAGAAAGGGCCAATGTCACCAATTATTCACAGATTGCCTAATATAATGAGGCAAGGCCAGCCTGAACTGCACAGTAAGTCCCTGCCTAAAAAAGAAAGAAAAAAAAATTCACATACTAAAAATCAAAGGACAGAAAATATTCCATGCAACAAGAAACTGAAAATAAGCTGTAGCTATGTTATTGTCAGATAAAATGGACTTGAAGCCAAAAATGATTAGAAGATGCCAAGAAGGTCACTAGATATTGGTTAGAGGAGCAATTCAACAGGATGAGATAACAATTGAGATAATAATTATAAACGTATATACTGAACACTGGTGTACCCAATTTGATTAAAAAAAAAAAAAACCACTATTGACGGGCCAAGGATTTAGCTCAGTGGTTCACAAACAGACGCAAAAACAAAAATCACATGATCATCTCAAACAGATGCATAAAAACCCTTTGAGAAAAATCCAACTTCCATTCATGATAAAAAATCCTTAAGAAAATAGGTACAGGGCCAGGGATCTAGCTCAGTGGTTCTGGCGCCTGGCTTGCAAGTGCAAGGACCCAGGTTCAATCCCTGGTAACCACATACAATACTGGGCGTGGAGACTCATGCCCAACAGCAATCAGTACCACATACCACAGTGCCGGGTGTGGTGGTGCATGCCTGTAATCCCAGCACTAGGAAGGCAGAGGCAGGAGGATTGCTGTGATGTGAGTTTGAGGCTGAGCACATGGCCAGCCTGAACTACAACGCAAGACTCTGTCTCAAAAAAAAAAAAAAGAAAATAGGTACAGAAGAACCTTATCTCAATACAACAAACCGATGGCCAATATAACATAAATGGAGAAAAGTTGAAAGCTTTCTCTCTAACTTCACGTACAGGATAAGAATATCTATTACAACTGTTCAATGTAGTGCTTGAAACATTAGCTAGAATGATCAGGCAAGATAAAGAAATAAAAAGGTATGTTGTATATAGGAAAGGAAGAGTTGAAATATTATTATTTGCAGATGACATGATTCTCTACATAAAAAACCCAAGAAATTCCACCAGAAGACTCCTAGAATTAATAACCAAATTTAGCAGTGCAGCAGGATACAAAAATCAACCTCCAAAAAAATCAATGTATTTCTGTTTACCAATAATGAACTGAGAAAAAAATAGGAAAATAGCATTCACAATAGCATCAAGAAAAATTAATGACATGGCACAGGACAGAGGATGCAGAAACAGCCCCAGGCACATCCAGCAATCTGATCTGCAACAAAAAGGCCAAAACACCAGAAAAAAGACAACCTCTTCAATAAATGGTGCAGGAAACACTGGTTATTTGTTCTGAAAGACTGAGTCATGGGGATTTTTCTCAGTAGTTCCAGTGTCTGCCTTGGAAGTGCAAGAACCCGAGTTTGATCTCTGATAACCACAGAGGCAGGAGGATTGCTGTTTGAGGCTTGCCTGGGCTACACAGTGAGCTCAGGACCAACTTGAACTATAAAAGTGAGACCTTGTCACACACACACACACACACACACACACACACACACACACACACACACATACACAAAAAGACTGAGTCTCAACATGTCCTAAACCAAAGTCAAAAATGGATCAAAGAGTGCCGGGGATATAGCTCAGTGGCTCCGGCGCCTGTCTTGCAAGCGCAAGGACCTGGGTTCGATCCCCATAACCACATAACAATACTGGGCGTGGAGACTCACCCCAGCAGCAACCAGTACCACATACCACAGTGCCAGGCATGGTGGCTCACGCCTGTAATCCCAGCACGCGGGAGGCAGAGGCAGGAGGATTGCTGTGATGTGAGTTGGAGGCTGAGCCTAGGGCCAGCCTGAACCACAAAGCGAGACCCTGTCTCAAAAAAAAAAGGATCAAAGACCTAAGTGTTAAAACAATCTGCTGGAAGATAGAATAGATAAAACATATAACCAGTAATCACATCCCCTGGTATTTATCCAAACTAACTGAAAACTTAAATCCACACAAAATCCTAAAAATATATGTACAGCTGCGAGATTCATAAACACCAAAACTTAGTATCAACCCAGTTTGGTAGATGAATGGATAAACAAACTGGTACATCCATATAGTGGGCATTACTGAGCAGGATTACAATGTCAATCACAGCCGGGCCATTTATCAACTTGGTGAGATCTTGTCTCGAAAAATTTTTTAAAAAGGGGCCTGAGGATGGAGTTCAGGGCAAAGGCTTGAGCTCAATCCCTAGTGCTGCAGGAAAAAAAAAAAAAAAAATCCAGTAAACCCTAATATAAACTAAGGATTCGGTGCTGGTGATGCATCACAGCCACCACTCTGCTGGGAGATGCCGGTAATGAGGGAGATTACATATGTTGGGGAAGAGCAGCGGATGTATAGGAACTTGCTGTGAACCTGAAACCACGCTAAAAAAAACCAAAATGAATTAGGCATGATACTGCATGCCAGTAATTCCAGCATTTGGATTGACTGAGGCAGGAAGACATGTTTAAGGCTTGCAGCTACATAGTGAGTTCAAGGCTGACCTGGACTATATGGTGAGATCCTGTCTCAAAAAAAAAGAAAGAAAAAGAAAAAGCCAACAATAAAAGGAATCATACGCAAACAAAAGAAAACCACTACAAAACTAAAATATATTTATTTTTCTTAAAGAGTAGAGTATATGCTTAGCTGTGTAAGGCACTAAGTGCAATCCCCAGTACCAAAAAGAAAATGAAGTCAGTCACCTAAGGAACTACATTTTTACAGTAAACAGTAAAAGAGTGCTAAACATTACCTTGAAAAATAAAACTAAAAATTATTTCTGTTCATACATATGACAAAATGTAAGGTATAAATTCCACTATCTACTTAAAGTGAAAAGTAAATCAGGTAGGGGATTTTGGCACAATTTTCCCCCAAATTTTATGATGGCATCATAAGACACAATTCACTTCCTATTTGAGATTTGCTGTTTAATTTTGGAAAAATATCTGAGGACTTCACAAGACTCCTCAAGGTGCTATCTTTTGATACGTATAAATAATTTTAATTTACCGGGCCTATGATACCACCCTACTCATGGAATTTCTGCGTTCAGATTTGTCTGAAGAATATAACTTGGCAACAGATACATGAAACTTTTCTAAACCTTTAATAAATTAATAATTAATACATTTAATAACAAAATATGACATTTTATCAACTTCATTTCATTTCACACCTGATGGGGGGGTTGTGTGTGTATGTGCGTGTTGTAGGGATTGAACTCAAGGCCTTCACACTGAACTATATCTCCAGCGTTTTTTAAAATTTACTTTAAAACTGAGTCTGAGTTAATAAGCTGCCCAGGCTGTGCTCAAACTTTCAGTCCTCCTACATCAGCCTGCAGAGTCCTGGGATTACAGGTGTGCCCACCAGCGCCAGGCTCTGTGACTGTTTTGTCAGTCAGCAATGAGAACAATACTAACAAACCTTTCATCTGACAGACAAGGAGAGGGGTCAGCAGTGTAGCTCAGTAGCAACACCCTTGCCTAGAAGGCACGACGCCCCCAGTTCAAGCCCCAGCACTGCAGATAACAAAACATAGCTCCTTCCCCTCTAAAAAAGGAGCCCAAACACACAGGGAGAGAAATCATTGTGATATCTGGGTATGGGCAACTCCGCTATAACATGGCAGAGAGACCAAAGGAGGCTAAAAATGATCATTTGTACAAACATTAGAGGACCAGGGTGGGTCAGAGTCTTCTAGCACTGGAGAGAAAAATATGAACATGAAAACAGCCTCTAGGAATTCAACTTAACGTGAGAGTGGAATGAATAAGCACACACAAACACGTTAAGTGCTGTGATGTCAAAGCTCAAATCTATAAAGTGACAAGAAGAAAATACAGATGGGAACAAATTTCATTCTTTCTCAGCCAGGTATAGTGGCACATGCCTATAATCCCAGCCCTGTGGGAGGCTGGGACAGGAAGACAGCAAGTTCAAACTTTAACTGGCCAATTTAGGTGAGACCTTCTCTCAAAAGTAAAGAACAAACAAAAGAGCCACGGATCCTGTTTTGTGAAAAAGCCCCAGGTTCAATTCATCGAAGAGGAGATAAAACAAAAACAAAACCAAAAAAACTTCTGGTTCTGAGTTAGGCCTTGAAGGAGAATTCTGAAAGCAGACACCAGGGGAAAGGCTGCCAAGCAGAGGATAGGCACAGGGGAAGGCCTGGTAACTGAAAACACAGCGCTCATTCAGAAAATGCAAGGTCCAGTGGAACTCACTCCATGCTAAGTCCCAGAACGTTTAAGGGAAGGGATTATTTTAAAATAGCAGCCACAACAAAGAACCCCTCAAAAGGCAGACACAGGCCCAAGTTCAGACCCTGCAAACAAGCTTGAATTTTCTTCCCTAGAGAAAGCCACAGACATAATGAATGATATTTGAGAAATACCAGGCAATAAGATACAGAATGAAAGGAGAAACACATGAAACTCAAAGACCCACGGGCACCTGCTGTTACAGTGTCTGAGCAAGAACGGCAGTCAGCTGGCACCTCCGCCAGGCCTCAGTTACCGCAGAGCAGGACAGATACCTGAGGGAATGTATTCTCAGAAATGATCCTGCAGTTTGGGCCAGGCTGCAGCTAACAAAGCAAAAAGGCAGGGGCAGCACTTTGGGGGTGGGAGGAGCAGGTTTCAACTTGAGAAGGGTTGAAGGGACACATTAAGGTGGTTTGTGAAGAGGTGCAGCTGAGAACCTGAAGCTTGAGAAACGATGGGAAATGCTAATACATACACGGGATAGCTGGAGCCATAGTGCTTGCAAATGCCTATTGAGTACTACTCAATTTCAACCAGGCGTCTTTCCTCCCACCCTCAATTGTCCTCAATTGTCTTTTTTTTTTTTTCCCCCTTTTTTTGAGTTTCACCATGTAGTGCAGGCTGACCTTGAACTCATGGCAATCCTCTTGCCTCTGCCTCCCTAGGGCTGGGATTATAGGTATAGGTCCCCCAATTTTTTTTTAATGCTTGGACTTGAACACTGGACATGTTAACGATGTGTTACCCCAGCCCTTAACTTTTTTAAAACTACGTACCACTCATATTCCCACATCCTCCATCAACTTAGTTCATAACCAGTCTGAGACGGTGTATATTTATTTTAAAAAGTCCTTTGATCCAAAAGGATCAGGGGATTATTATTAATTATTATCAGAAGACTATTAAAAGATTCGGGGATTATTAACTCTAGGGGAAATAAAAATACCATTGTTTTAGTGGCTCCTTGATCAAAACAGAAAGGCTTAAATGATAAGGGCCAATGCCTGGAAAGAATTGGGAGGTCTTCAGGGGAGTCTCCAGCTGTGCCTCATTGTTTTCACAGGAGGATGGTGGGTACAGGAGGGGAACACCTGAGGCCTTGCAATTGAGACTCCTTGCTATTCAGTCTCAGCCCACCAACGGCAAGTGTCTGCAGCTAAGTCACTTTTCTAGGTTTCCCATTGTACAGACTGACACGTACATGCCCTACAGTAGTATCTACTACTGTTTTTGTTTTCACTAAAAATTGACAGGACTTAAGTTAGAGCGAGTTTTAAATGTGTTAAGTGCCATTAGGAAATTCAAGAATGATCTAAATGTCTTTGGTTTTTTCTCTGCTTTCTTCCAAATGCCTTTCATCTCTGCTCATAAGTAAATCAGAGGGGCCTGGTAAACACTGTGGGCACAGGGGGAAGGAGGGAAGGAAAGAAGAAAGGAAGAAGGAAGGAAGGCAGACAGGAAGGGAGGAAAGGAGGGAGGGAGGAAAAGAGGGAAGAACGGAAGGCAGGCAGGCCGGCCAGAGGGAAAGAGGGAAAAAAAGGAAAATGACTAAAGTGGGATTTGGAGATGGGTGACAACCTGCCAGCCAGTTTCTAGACACTTCACACTCAAAGGACAGCTAGGACAAAAAGAACACATAGGTTAGTAGGTGATGCACATCTGTGAACCCAGCACTTGGAAGGCTGAGGCAGGAGGATCACAGCAAGCTCCAAAGCCAGCTTGAGCTCTGTAGTGAGTTCAAAGGCTGGTCTGAACTGAATGAGGAGACTTAAGTCTCCAAACAAAACCAAAAAACTACATAAGTATAGAGAAGGCTCACATTAAAAGCTAAATGCTTAACACCTGGGAGCAGAAGGACCACAGAAAACAAGGGAAGAGCAACATTTTGCTGTTGTTTGAATATACAGACATACTTTTGTGATTTAAACTTAAGATGAAATATTTTTAACCTTAAAAATGGGGCTTTTTACTTCGCTTTTTTTGGAGCCACGCCTACCAATTCTGGCTAGAACACAGGTACTTGACGCCTCAGCAGTCAGAAACGATGAGCGAAGGTTAAGAATTATTACCAAATAACTCAGAATTAGAGGGCGGAGGGCGGGTCAAGTATTGGACTAGGGGAATTATAAACTACCAAGTGACTTTAAAAACCCAATTCAACCATACCCTCTCTTCCTCATTCGAAAAGGGACTTTCTAGACACATCCTGAGCTTCAGTTCAAAATGTATTTGGGGACTAAAGGGTATTGTTCTCTCAAAAGGACCCATTTTCTCATGAAAGCGACTTGTTTCCAAGGGCCTGCTTCTGGGCAGCCGAGGGGCGCATTTTCGGGGTTCGGCCTGGATGCCTCCCGGCCCCAGGAGCGCGGCTTTGGCGGGCCCTGGTCCCCCACCCGGCCCGGCCCAGCTTGTCCACACCTGAACCCCTCGCGCGGAGTGGCCACCGACCTGATGATACTAATGTGGAACTGGTCCTCGCGAAGGCCCCTCCAGGCGCCGGGCAGGAACTCCTTGCACCACAGATAGGCTTTGCGCCGCGTCCGAGGCTCAGGTTGGTCGTCGGCCGCCGGCGGGGTCAACGGCGGTGGGGGCGAAGCGAGCGGCGGCTGCTGGCCGCCCAGCTGCTTGGGGTCCAGGTCGGTGGCAGCGTCGCGCTGCTGTCCCACGCCAGGCGGCGGGGACGCGCTCCCGCCGCTACAGCTCAGTAGCAGCCCGAGCGGCGATGGTTCCGCCTCGCCTCCGGTGCAGAACTTGGTCTTCATGCCAGACAGACAGCCGAGGAGGCGCAGGCGGCCGCAGCGCAAGAGAGTAAAGCTCAGGGTCCGGCCGGGTGCCCGCCTAAGGAGGCCGGGCGAGGGTCGCTCTCAGACTCGCTGACTGGCCAGCCGGCGGGGCGCCGCGCAGGGCGGGCGGCGGTTGCCTCACGGTGCTCTGGAAACGGTACCGGCAACGGCGGCGTGCGGCCAGCGACTAAGGCAGCCGGCCCAGAGCGTCCGCTCTACACAGGGCCGCACGCGGAGTGCGTCGCGTCACAGCCCGCCCCCGCGCTCGCCGCTGATTGGCCGCGGGCCTCTACCCTGCGCAACACAACCGCCGCCGCCCTCTCCATACCGCCTTCCCATTGGCTGCGGCGCCCTCCTTGCTCCGGGCGCTGAGGCCGCCGGGGGCGGGGGCGGGGTTTGAGCGCAGGGGGCGGGGTACCGAGGCGGTGCCCCAGGTCGCCGGCGATGCTGTAAGGGAAAGAGGGTTGGGGGGCGCGCTTAGAGCGCTACACCGCGCGACGCTAGACCTGGGCGCGCTGCTCTGGCTCGGGAAGGGGCTGCTGCCCCTCAGAAGGCCCCAGGGTGGGTGGGCTTTGGGAGAGAAACTTTCCCTGGACTCATCTGAAAGCCCTGGACTTGAGAAGCTGGGGACCTTGCAGGGGCAGGCAGGAAATTGATATCTGGAAGCTGCTTTTTCAGCGTGACCTTGGGGGAGGCACCTTGGTGTGGGTCTCCTCGGAAGTGATTTTATGACCTTTCGCAGCGTCGGCTCCACGTCCACACCCGGTCCACCTCAGGGCCAGAGGCATTACCATTCCAGGCTCAGAAGCTGCATTCTGAAGAGGAAAAATAACTGGTTCAAGGCCACACAGAGCGCCTGCACCCTTGGTGCAGTGCAGGCTGCCAGGCCCTCCCCAAACCGACCGCCTCAGTTTCCCTGTCCGTGGTCCTGAGGATTCTGAGGCCCAAAAGTTCAGGACAAAGAGACAGACGTGTTTGCAGCAGGACGACCGCAGCTGCCAAGAATGCTGGCCAAAGGTGCCTGCCACGGGGCTGCTGGCTTTGTGGGCGCTGTCACCTGCCCCTCTGCGGGAGACATCTCGTGACCATGACTAACTCACCTTTGCCCAGGGTGTGGAGAAGCAGACCAAGGGTCCCTGCTCTCATCTGCCCACACACTGCCCCATCTCTGTCTCCCTTTTGGCCCCACGGCCTCAATCCTTTCTAGAAGAAAGTAGGTTACAGATAATATAAAAGCTGTAGATCCAGTGTTGTGGGACATGAGCTGGGACAAGAGGTCCCCGTGGCCGCCAAGGACTGTGGAAATCCAGCAATCAGCTCACAAGAAATGCCTTTTTTGCTGGGATTTCAGTATGTTTGGAGAAAAAAAAAAATCTCTTCCAAAAGAGCGTGTACTTGTCTGAACCTGCTTCAAGAAAAATGATCATACTGAGTAAAAGGACACAATGAAAAGGAACTTTCAACAAAGCTGCTGGGGAAATACACCTGTGTTGTTGGAGAGGCCTAGGCCTCTTCAGAGGTGGGAGTCCACTGGATGTTTGAAAGATGGAGAAATCCATGTTTCTAGTTAGAGTGCCAGTTAGATAAGGGGGCCAAGGACTTTGTCTAAAAATACCAGCTGACCTGTGGAGGTAGGGGAGCTGTGTGCATGGCCTGCTCAGGTGCCAAAGCCCTTTGTACCCCCACCGGTGTGGCAATCGCAGAGGAATGTTGGAAAAAGGCCAAGGGAAGAGGCATGAAAAGAGGTGACCTCTATAATTTGAAGTAACTCTTTCTGACATGGGTAGGTTGGCTGTGAAAACCCAACTCTCTGTGTCTATGGCTTCTACATCTATGGATTCAACCAACTTGGGATAAAAAATATTCCAGGGCCAGGCATGGTGGTACAAGTCTGTAATTCCAACACTGGGGGAGGCTGAGGCAGGAAGATGGTCTCTGGGACTACAGCTCCCTGTGAGCGTAAGATGCTGCCTCAGCAAAGGGTTGAAAAAGCTCGTGAGGCCCAACACTTGAAAGAAGTGGAAAAATGTGGGGGTAAGTGGTTGGAGTAGGTGCAGATGGGACTCTGCTCCACTGTGATGAGAGCCCAGCTTTGATTTCCTTTTCAGGACCTCAGTTCTGCATCCTAATTTAAGGAAAATCAATGTTCACTCTCCCTCAGTATCTGAGGTATAAAACAGCAAGCTATTTTCATAGAACCTACTACATGCTCCTATAGACTTCAAGGCATCTCTGGATGTCTTATTGTACCTAATACAATGTAAATGCTACATTGATAGTTGTTATACTACATTGTTCACAGAATCACAAGGGGGCAAAGGTCTACATCTTCAGACAGATGCAAAGGTTGTGAGCCCAGGGTCTTTGAAATGAGCTACATCTTCAGTCCTTTTTTATTTTGAGATAGGATCTTGCTAAGTCACTCAGTTTTCCAGGCAGGCTGCATTCAAACTGACCATCTTTCTACCTCAGCCTCCCCCAATGTTGGAATTACAGACTTGTACCACCATGCCTGGCCCTGGAATATTTTTTATCCCGAGTTGGTTGAATCCATAGATATAGAAGCCATAGACACAGAGAGCTGACTCTATTTTTTTTTTTTTTTTGTACCAGGGATCAAACTCAGGACCTTGTGCTTGTGAGGCAGATGTGGCTCCACTGACCTAAATACCCAGCCCAGCTGACTAATTTGTTTTAGAGCTTGACCATTGCTCTGACCTCCGAAGAGCTAGAACTCAGGGAGGAAGTCCGACCTCTGCTTCAACTTTTCCTTCCACTAGCACCACTCTCTTCTCTACAGACCAGAGCTCTGGGCATTTGAGGAAATACTAGGTGGCCTGGAAGGAGGTGTTTTGTTTCATGCCAGTGATGTGAGCTCAGAGAAGGCTGAGACATCACAAGATGCAAGCTGAATTTTAAAGCTGTTGTTCATATCATGTGTCACATGTCTAGGAGAGGCTCACCTTAATTCACCAAAGCATTCTCTCCCAAGAGGATTTTCCTGGACTTGGAGACACTCAGAGGCCCCCCTGCCAGGGCCCACCATGGATGAAGATTCTGTTCAGAGGAAGTTGTACAAAGTTCCTTCCCTTATCGATAATGTCACAAACCTCAGCAGAAACCCCTCAATAACTCTGGAGCTCCACTTTCTTTATCTCCAGGAAACTGAGGGTCGAAGCAGTTAATAATTCACCCTAGACCACACACCAGTAAATGACAGAGCCTGGGGCTGAACCCAAACAACTGGGCTGCAGGGTTTGCTTCTGTACAAACTCAAGCAGCTTCTCACGGTTCCCCAGTTCATTCTTCCTAAAAGGTATTGAGTGATTCTGCTCCGCTTTGAATGCCCTGTCATGGGGCATGCCCAGCCCAGGAACTGGTGCCCCCAAGTCAGGTGCTCAGCCCTGAATTAACCGGTTATAGCAACATAACCGGTGCCAGACATGAGTATCTGATCAGGAGCTGGAGAGCAGTGCCTCTCCAGGGGTAGTTAGGGTGGGAGTTCTAAAGTTAGGTGCAGCTCCCGTGAGATGTCGTACGAAAATCCTCACTTTGAAGAAGGCCCCATGTGATTCAAAACCTTTATTCTGTCCCAGATGTACCGGAGTCACAGGTGCTCACCTCCAAAACTCCCATAACACAGTGGGAGAGAGAAGCGGCTCTAGAGTGTGGCAGCTTAGGTTCAAATTCTGCCTCCACACTTCCCAGTGTCTGCTTTCAAGCAGGGCCCTTTCCATGCCTACCACCCCAATTCAGTGCTGGGACGGAACTCAAGGTTTCACATATACTTGACAAATACTCCACCAGAGTTACATCCCCAGCTCTCCACTTACCTTCCTTGAGCTTTATTTTCCTCATCTGTTAAATGGGTATAATAGCCCTCTTCTTGGCAAGAGGAGAGGATGTGAGAATTAATGACATAGGGCATAATAAATACAGAAGTTGTACTCACCGGCAGTCCCAGGACTCTGAAAGGCTGGGGCTCAAGGATCACAAACTTGGGCAACTTAAGACTCTGTCTTAAAGTATTTTAAAAAGACCTAGACAGGGAAGTAGCTCAGTGGCTCCACACCTGCCTGGTGAGCACAAGGTCCTGAGATCCACTCTGATAATGAAGGAAAAAAATGGCCCTGAGCTCAATTCTCAGACTCTCTCTCTCTCTCTCTCTCTCTCTCTCTGTTTCTCTCACCAATCCCAAAGAAGAAACCCACAGCTATAAATATGCTCAAAACCTTCAGTTAGCCCCCTTCTTCCCACCATTCTCTCACGAAGTTAGGCAAGCAAAGAGCCCCACTCATAAAATTGCCTATTGTCACGTTATCTCTAATTGGAGAAAACTGGAAATAACCTAAATGTCCAGCACCTGAGGGACCTGGATCAATAAAGGACTCTGAGTCCACATGTCTGCATAGCAGAGAGAGGTTAAACTTGACCAAGTTGGAAGCAGTCAACAAAAACAAGGACAGCCTTCATTTCTCACGTTGCTGACCTTCTATGTACTGCTCTAGGGCTTGGCAGCATAGGTGTGGGAAAGTGGATGGGGCCGTGCCCTTCTACAGCCTAGGTGGCAAGCTCCCTGCTGCCACCCTCTTCCTCACTCTTCACCCATTTGCTCTCTGTCTCCCTACAAGAGTGGAGTCTCCTTAAGAGTAGGGAGCGGGCCTATCTTCTTTTCTACTATAATCCCCTCCACAAGCCCTGATGTTTGTAAACCTTCCTAAACATGTTGGAATGAACGAATTAGTGAAGTCCTGGCTTAGCACTTATTGACATATGATTTTGGACTGAGCCTCAGTTTCCTCTGCTGTGAAATGGAGATTTATTGTGACATCCAAGTGCACAGGGTAGTTGTGAGAACTGAATGGGCCAAGTGTGCCCACCGCAAGCAGGAGGCACTAGTGTTGTCAGATGAGTTGCGTTGAACGGCCTCTCTCTGTGGTTCGGGCTCACACATGGTGGACACAAACTTGAAGAAACAGCTTGGGACGACAAGTTCGCATACGAAAAGCAGCCAACCTTCAGTGTGCACTATGACCACCAGACCATCAATATCTGCACATAGGAGATATAAGTTGGACAGAAACTTGCTATAGCAGGTACTGGTTCTTTGTAGGGGATGTTCCAATGACAAAACCTCTTCTGGGACAAAAGAAAAATGTTCCCGGAGCTCTGTAAATGATGCTGAATTCTGACTGTAGACTGAGTGGGTGGAGGACCTCAGGAGAGGTGGAGAGGAGGTCTGGAATTGCTGGCCAGCCTCTCACAATCTGACTAACTGAGAGGCCCATCAGGGGCGTTCCCAGGGCAACTGGGCAGAGCAGACGCCTGCAGAGCTCAAAAGCATCCAGTCCTGCCACCAACTCCATCTGCAAGGTCTGTTCTGAGGGCCTTATGATCTGCCCCAAATGCAATGCGAATTGCAAGCACCTGCTAAGAGCAGGCTTCAGTTGGAAGTTTCCTAGCCCATGGCAAGGTGAATCTAATTAGCATCTCTTCTGCGCAGAAAGGAACTTTTCAAGAGGATGAAACCACTTGTCCAGGGCCAATACCTCCTGAGAACTCACCCAGGACTCCATCCAGGGAATCTTGTCTTCCTGTCTGGTACCCAAATTATCTTTGACCCCAGAAGCACTAGATACTTGACTTAGGGAGGTTTCCTAGAAGGCTAGAAGAACAGAACCTGGACTGAGCTTCTCATCCCTGCCCAGCTTTTCCAGGACCAGGCCCCCACTTCAGTTCTAGGCCTTCAAATATTGATGACAGTACAGAGGCCAACAGGCTGCAATCCTACGTGCTCAGATTGGGTTACAGCCCTAGCTAGCACAGTGATAAGGCCCTTTACCAAGTGTCCAGGTTGGGCCCCAGAAGCTTATCTGTCATCCTCCTATCATATAGACTACCTCAGCATCCACAGCCAGGATCTCAGCCCAGAAGGTTCCAGAAATACAGGTGACCCATACTGGGTGGACAGAGCCATTATTCTCACCTATTTGCATTCAGATACAAATTTGAGTACAGCATTCAGATATAAATTTGTCTTTGGAGCTAATGTTCTACCAGCTGAGTGACCTTGAGCCAGGTGTCTTACTTCACTAAGCCAAATTTTCCTCCTTATTAGATGAGGTTTACTCCATAGGGCTTGGGGGGAGAATCCTTGATGTAAGCAAGGAAAGGGCCAAGCAGCAGGGCTCTACAAAGGGTAGCTGTGCCCCAGTGTTTATTGTTAGCTAGATTCCTAGAGGCTGACAGATAGCAGCTGTCACCCATTTATAAGGATGGCTTAGTGACAACTCGTCTCAGTGTCAGAAGGAGAGCAAAGCTAGGAAGCCTGGTGACGGGCCTACTGGACATCTAGCAGGATCTGGAGCCTTTTTCATTCTGTCACTATGTCCATCTCTCTCTGTCTCTTTGTCCTCTCTCCTGGTGGAATTAAACCCAGCGCCTTTGTACTACACACCAAACTGCATCCACAGCCCTTTAAAATTTGTATTTATGTTTTGAGACAGGGTCTTATTACATTGCTGACTTGCCCAAATTAGGCTTGAATTTGGCAATCCTCCTGGCTCAACCCCCAGAATGCTGAGATTACAGGTATGTACCACCATGTCCTACTTCATGGTACTTTCAAAAGTAAAGAAATGCAAGGGCTGAGGATTTAGCTCAGTGCTTCTGGCATCTGCCTGGCAAGTGCAAGCGCCTGGGTTCGATTCCCAGTAACTACATACCACGGTGCCAGGCATATTGGCTCATGCCTGTATTCCCAGCACTCAGGAGACAGAAGCAGGAGAATTGCTGAGCTCGCAGCTGAGTTCAGGACCAGCCTGAACTACAAGACCAGACCCTGTCTCAAAAAAACTAAAACAAACAAACAAAAAAAAAAGTAAAGAAATGTTTCAACAGGGTTACCAAAACTAGGCCATGTATTAAGTACTTAAATTGTACAAATCAATGCTTTTAATGGGTATGTCAAGTCCTACACAACATAATTTTGCTATTTTCAGGCAGAAGGATTAATTTAAAACAGTATTGGTTCATAAAACATAACCTTCAGTGTTATGGTATAAAGAATATCTTTCAAACTCAGCACTGTGTCTCTGTGACATCTGATGATCCCTATTTAGAAATGAGACCAACAATCTAAATCTGATGCCCTCCTGGCCCTCATGGTAACTTTGGCAAAGACAACAGTCTGTGTCCTGGAGCTGATGCCTCGGTCCCTCCATAGCCTGTTCTGAACCAGACCATCCAGACTCTCCAAAAGTGGTGAAAACCTGTCTCATGGTTTTGTGGCCTAAACTTGCATTACTTTTGTAACACAAAAAATACATATTTTTGTTTTTTGAGTCAGAATCTCACTCTGTAGTTCAGACTGGCCCTGAACTCTCGACGTAGCCCAGGGCAGCCTAGAACTCGCAACAATCCTCCTGCCTCTGCTTCCTGAGTGCTGGGATTACAGGTGTGAGCTATTGTGACATGTGGTATGGGGGATCAAACTCGGGACCTTGTGCTTCCCAGGCAGATGCGGGAAGCACTGAGCTAAATCCCTAGCCCCAAGAAATGCAGTTTTTGAAATGACTCCAATTATAACTTGACATGGTGACTGAATGTAATTCCAGTACTCTGGGAGGCTGAGGCAAAAGGATTCCAAGTGGATAACTTAGGTGATTTAGTGAGATCCTGTCTTGAGAGAGATGAAAGAAAGCTCGCAGGCCGAGGATCTAGCTCAGAGACAAAGTACCCCGGAGTTTAATTCTCAGATTCCCAGTACCGCACAAGTTGAGGAGTATGTGAGAAGTCACACACTTGGGATGAGATTTGGGGCTTGGGAGCTGAGAAAGCTGGGTTCAGGCCTGTCTGTCACCCTTCGCCCGGCAGGCTGGACCTCCTTGCCTGGTCTTGGGATGGCCTCCCTTCTGCGGAGGACTTCCTGGATGGATTGATAAGCCAAGTCCGGAGCGCCCAGGCAGGAGTCAGTGTGCGCACCCAAGATACCAGGGCCCACCGTGGGCCTATTCTGTTTCCCGTTCTCCCAGACTGGACCTAGCGGGTGACATCTGGATGTCACCCCTAAGGGACCCATAGGTCTGTCCTCAACCCCTGTTAACGCCAGACATGGAAGCAGCGAGTCTGCAGCCCTACCTCCACTAAAAACAACAACAACAACAAAACCATTAGATGTGGGCAGGGCCTCATTGGCTATCCTCCTGTGACCTTGGGAGGTGTCCAAGCATTTTAGGTCGCTGCCGTCTAAGAGCGCAGAGAGGGAAGAGAGACTGGGTGGCAGAGCAGAGGGGGGCTGTGAGGCGACCTTGGAAGATCCGCTGAGTCCTGGACGGCTACGGTGGACCCTGCTCCCCCCAGCTTTACTGCGCGGGCTAAATTCCAAGGCCAGAGGCTGCCAGGAGAAAGAATCTGGTCCGACAGGATTCCTGCCACCCTCCGACCCGCTGGGGGGGGAGGGGGCGCTCTCTAGGAGCGGGGGCGGGGCTTCTGGGGCGGGGGAGGGCGGAGTGGGGCGGGGCCTCTCTGTGCCACAGCCAGGATTCCTGGACAGACAAAAACTTTGGGCCCCGCTCCAGGATTAGTCGGTTGTGACTAACAGATCACCCCATCATCAAGGCTCCAAGGGCACTGCTGAGCCCATCTTTTGCTGCCCTCCAGGCCTGATAGATCAGGGCCTGGGCATTTAACCTCTCAAAGAATGGTAAGGTTAATATTAAGTGAAACAACCAGGCGCGCAAACTTAAATATCACATGGTTTCTCTTATATGAGAAACCCAAATTAGAAATAACGAGCAAAGTGAAAGATAATTAATAGAAAGTAGAGAGACAGATCTTTCTCAAATGGATGGGGGTCAAGCGTCGGAGGGAGGGGACAAGGAAAAGGAGAGAGGAGAAAGGTTCAGAACGTGCATGTACCAATACACAGAGATGTAAACGTGCCCGCAGACGTGTTATGAAAAATACAAAACTTTAATGAATGTGTGCATCATGAAAAATCTGAATGTTTTTGAGATTACCTGGAGCCCCGGATGCCTGAGTTCCAACCTTTTCTTGGCCTACTGTTATCTGCTATTTGACTCTGGGTAGGTGATGGTTCTTTCCGTACCTCTATTCCTTGCCTATAAGGTGAGACAATATTAATACTTTCTTGCATTTGGCTGTTAGAAGTACAGGAGAAAGAAAGCTCCCAGCCTGCCAGCTGTCAGATATGCCAAGTTCATGTCCCCCAGGAAGATTATGAGTTGCAAAGGGGACAGGAGGGGCCAGAAAGTGGGTTGCCGATGAGGCCACATTTCCAAGAATGTTTTATAAAGCAAAATCAGAAGGTAGGTGCAATGTGGGTCAAACTATAATCAGCCAATAAGATTACAAGTATAGCCACTCAGCTAATATTGACCCAATAGGAAAAGAGGCACTTAGCCAGGGTATATGGCTAGCATCATTAACCTCAGTTTATCTATAACTTCTAACAGAACAGAAATATTTTGGAGGGGGCCAAGGATTTAGCTCAGTGGCACTGTGCTTACCTTGCAAGTGCAAGGTCCTAAGTTTGATCCCCAGTACCAAAAAAAAAGAAAGAAATATTTTGGAGAAAGGATATGTCCAGATGCACTGCTCACCTCTCTGGACTTCCTGGATGAGGTGGTACTAATGACATTATAACCACAAGTTATTGTTATTCCTTAGGGAGATGTGCAAGCTGGGCCACTGTGAATTCATCTTTTTTTTTTTTTTTTTTTTGCAGTACCAGGAATCAAACTCAGACCCTTAGTGCGTGCAAAGTAGGCACAGTACCACTGAGCTCCACCCCCATCTGTGACTTCACGCTGAGGTCTTGCTGTCTTCAAAGGCACCTCCAGCCACAGTGTCCATCTGTTATCTTCTGTACCGACTTGCTGGAGGGCCTGTCCCTGTCTGACAGCCGATTGATTTCTATCTAACTTAGCTGTCTACAATAACAGGACTAACGGAGCAAACTGGGATAGGGCTGGAGCTCCATGGAAGCACTTGCCTAATAAGTGAGAGGCCCCGCGGTCATCTCTAGGGCCCCTCGGAGTTTCCGGCACCAGTTCTGTGACCTCAGCATCTATCCACCTGCATGTCTGTCCCAGCACCTGTCTGTTACTTTGGTATCCTCACCTGTGCCTGCTTCACCTGAGCTTTACCAGTGTGTCAGAAATAGCACCTGTCCTGCACTGTGCTTCCAGCCACCAGCCTTAGGGCTTAGGCCCTTTTAGCAGGAACCTCCTTATCTACAAATTCCCCACCCTCTTTGATCTTCCCTTCACCAGCCTCAGCACTGTTTCCCATCAGCCCTCACTTCTCCCCAGCCTTAGTGTAGATTCCACCCCTCCTGAGCTCTCTGGCCCCTCTCAGTAGAGACACCAAATGCTTATGCTGTCTGGGTGCCTTTCTCCTCTGGGCCTCCCTGCGGTTCGCATCGCCCAGCTCCTAACCCTGCTCCCTTGCAAGGAGCTAGGACCATGTGGCTGGTTGCGTGAGTCACGCCTTCCTCCTAGGAGACTCTCTCTGCACGCTCTTCTCTTGTATCTGACTAGCAGCAGAGGGCTGCCTGGGCAGAGCTGCCCATCCCAAGGAGCTTGTGCCCCTAAAGAGCTGATGACCCTTTCCCACTCTTCCCTTCCAAAGTGAGCTAGATACCACAAGACAAGGACAACAACACAAGAGGAAAGCATCTTAATTCTTGGTGTTCTCACCTGGAAGAGATGCTGGGCCCGGGAATATCTCTTTTGTGTTTGCTTTTCAGATACGATCTCACTGTGTAATTCAGGCTGACCTTGAACTCTCAGATAGCCTCCTGTTTCAGCCTCCTGAGTGTTGGGATAATGGCCATGTGCTGTCACACTGGACTCAGTCCGAGAACATCTGTAGGGAGTCCTTGGGATCCAGGGGCAGAGTGCTGTGGAGCTCAGATCTGGGGCTGCTTCTGACTTAATTGGCATATTCTCTCTAACACTGTGCCCTTGTTCTACTGGATTCCTGGCAAAACCTCAGTCCTGAATGAAACACTGGCTCCTTCTCGTTTCTCTTCTCAACTGCTCTTGAAAAGCTGAATGTTACTAAGAATGCTCTATAACTAGTTTGACTAGTTTTCCTTTTTTTCCCCGTGACCAGAAGCCAGGTGGAGTCCTCAGACTGCCATAC
Organism: Petromus typicus; assembly: GCA_004026965.1. Taxonomy (NCBI): domain Eukaryota; kingdom Metazoa; phylum Chordata; class Mammalia; order Rodentia; family Petromuridae; genus Petromus; species Petromus typicus. Next base: position 20,217 of record PVIR01012532.1, read on the forward strand.
CTTTCACAAACATACTGTGTTAGTCACAAAATACGTGAGGTAACAAACTTAAAAGAAGGGATATTTATTTTGACTCACAATTTCACTGCAGCTTCACCTTGTCACTTCAGACCTGTGCTGGCCCATACTTCTTGAGAGGAGTGTGTGATACAGGGAACCTGTTCACCTTCTGCCAGGGAACAAAAGAGAGGCAGAGGCCAGGGTCCCAATATCTCTTTGAGGCCATGTCCCAGTGATGTAACTTTCTTCCATTAGGCCGCACCTCTTAAAGGTTCCACATCTCCCCATAGTGCCACAGGCTGGTGGCCAAGGCTAACTGACAAAGAGGCTTTTAAAGACATTCAAGGCACAAACCACAGCACACTTTCTCCCCTGCCCTGGCCCCTGCCTGAGACTAATAAAGAAACACAGTTGGGTGGGGGGAGGCCTCCTGGGCTCCCTACCAGATGCACAGAACCACATATCCTCTCCCACTTTTCTTTGTTCCCTTCTGGTCACATCCAAGAAAAAGACCTTCATGATACAAATGTTTATGCACTTGCTGGTTTTCTTTGCTGGCCTCTTCTTTATGACAGCTCAGTGTCTCTGCCTGAATGATTGTTCAGGAAGAAACTCTCTTCTTAAAAGCTGTGACAAGGGCTGAAGATTTAGCTCAGTGGTTCTGGCACCTGCCTTGCAAGCACAATGAGTTCAATCCCCAGTACAAAATAATAAAATAGTCACGACACTAGAGTCATTTGTGTGGATGTGTAAGGAGTCTGGGGGTCCCTCCTCCTCCACCATGCCCCACAGAGCGCCTGCTGCCTCAGTTGGGGGAGACTTACAGCCTTCACAAGCCAAGCATGTGAGGGGCCCAGGACACACAGAACATGTCAAACTTCTAGGCCTTCCAGACAAGACGAATTCCCACAAAGCAGGAAGGAGGGAAGAGACTCAGGGTAATCCTATAAGGGAGTAGAAGTTGCAGGCTCCAGAGAAACAGAGGCTGTGCAGCTTGCCATCCTCTCAGGCTGAGCACCAAAGACAGAGGAAGGAACACAGATGTGACTGTAGAGTCTGTGAGTGTCTTATGGGTCTGAGTGATTGGTAGTGGCCGCTCTCAAGCTGGATGAGGCGCTCAACTCAGAAAGGGAAAAGTACGGTGATTGATTAGCAATGCCTGCAGCAATGCAGGAATAGTGGATAAGGATAAGGATGTCATGGGTCACACCACCTACTGAAGCACATGGGTTGATATAAGGAATTCAGGAATTTCAAATTGGTCTACTTGGCTCTAAAGTCATTATTTTTTCAACTCTCACACTCCCTCTCAGATACCATTGTGGTTCTTTCCTTTTGTCCTGCATAGTTTAAGTCCCTCACTTTTTTTTTAATGGTGGTGGAGATTAAACCCATGGCCTTGAATAGGCTAAGCATATGCTCTACTACCAAGGCTACACTCTCAACCCCTCTAAACTAAAGTGCTGTAATCTAAAGTGCTGTAAACTAAAGTTGCGGTATTCTACATATAACAAAATTGACTGATTTCCACCATTTCTAAGGATACAGGTCTGTCACATTACACACATTCACGCCACTGTTTCCACAGCTTGTTTTCTTTCCAAATTGGAACACTGTGCGTGTTAAGCAAGAACTGCTCACCCCCTCCATTTCCCCTTTGGTAACTGACATTCTCTTTCCTCTCTATAAATTTGATAACTCTAGGAACCTCAGGTAGGTGGAGCCATATGGCATCTGCCTGTTCTTCTGATGTCTGGTATTTTTTTTTTTTTTTTTTTTTTTTGAGACAGGGTCTCGCTTTGTAATTCAGGCTGGCCCTGAGCTCAGCCTCAAACTCATCACAGCAATCCTCCTGCCTCTGCCTCCCAAGTGCTGGGATTACAGGCGTGAGCCACCACGCCCTGCACTGTGGTATGTGGTACTGGTTGCTGCTGGGCATGAGTCTCCACACCCAGTATGGTATATGGATACCGGGGATCGAACCTGGGTCCTTGCGCTTGCAAGACAGGCGCCAGAACCACTGAGCTAAATCCCCGGCCCTGTCTGGTGTATTTCATTTAGTGCAATGTCCTTAAATTCACCCATGCGCAGTGTGGGTCAGAATTCCCTTCCTCCTTAAACCTGAATGACAGTCTGTTTCTTTCCTTTCACCTGTCAGTAGCCCCTGGGGGCTTCCAGGTTTGGACTTCAGTAATGGGTAATGTTATATGAAGTCAGGTGGACATGTAGTTTGTGTCAGTCGTTGGTGTGCTTCTTTGGGAGAAACAGCCAAAAGTGGAATTGCTGGACCATACAGTAATTCTGTGTTTCTTTTGTTTTGTGTTTGTTTTTCCAACACTTTTTTTTTTCGAGACAGGGTCTCACTTTTATCATTCAGGTTGGCCCTGAGCTCACTATGTAGCCCAGGTCAGCCTTGAACTCACAGCAATCCTCCTGCCTCTGACTCCCAAAAGCTGGAATGACAAGTGTGAGTCACCATGCCCAGCGCTGTGGTGTGTGGTTACATCAGACTCAGGACCTTATGCTTGCCAGGCAGGTGCTGTGTTTAACATTTTAAAATGTATCACTGTAAAAGATATATTGCCACTTTCTGAAGCAGTATGGTGTCTTCATTTAAGGTTTTGCTTTGTAGTTCGGGCTGGATTTGTACTCACTGTGTAGTTTGGGCTGGTTTCCAATTCCCTGGGATCCTCCTGCCTCAGCCTCTTGAGTGCTGGGATTATAGGTTTGCTCCATCACATGCAGTTTAACGTGATTCTGAGAGTTCTCTTTTATGAGAGTCTTTACAAAGTATGTTTAAAAAAATACTGTGAATGTCTGTGTTGAGTACCACTCGACAGGAAGACAATCTTGCAAAAACACTGCAATGTATCCTCATCCATTTTTTCACGAGATCTGGCATGGTGGAACTTCTGGCTCTTTCCCAAAGTCGAAAAGACAATGAAAGGTAAATGTTTGAAATCATATCAGGAGCTCACGGCAGCTATAACAGAGTAACTAAAGACATTCACGAAAGAGGCCTCCAGAACTGCTTCAGAACTGCAAGAACAATGGGATAAATGTGGTCAAATCCAAACCCAACGAGAGTGATTTCGGGGGGAATCGTGGCAGGTTGCTTTTACTGTTATTCATTTCTAAAATTTAGACATTCAGTCTTTTTAAAAATCATATCTCATGCATGTGTGTGTGATGATCATTATATCATGGGATTTGTGGATATTATGTAAATTACGAGCATCTTCCACAAACCTCTCCATTCTCACCTTCCCCTGCACTGAGAGGCTCAGCCCGGGCTGCAGTCAGTGCACTAACTCAAGAAGCAGAATGGATAGGCATGTGCCCACAGGCTCCTTGCAAACCCCTAACAAGGTTGGAAAGGAGCAGCTTGGAGAGATGGGAAGCTTCCCCATAGCCTGTCCCCCCCCCCCCGAATAGGCTGACTGCATAGATGTGACCCCCAGGGACAATGCCACTGCAGGATGGTACAGCCACTGGCACTAGGAAAAGCTTGAAGAGGGGCCCAATTCTTTGTGAAGGATGAATAGGCCTGAGCTGAGAGGGTGTGGGTTGGGGTGTGGCAGGCATCTAAACCCCCATAGTCAGAAATCCCACAGGGTGGAAAGGGAACCTGATGGGGGAAGGTAGACAGAGCAAAGTCTTCACACACGGTCAGAGAAGCTCACAGGAGCTGAGGCTCACTAGGTACCAAGTCTTATGTGGAGCAGAATCTTCACCTCCGTCCTGCACTGTGGCCATTATCCCTCTTTTGCAGAAACGGAGACAGGGACAAAGGCATTTGGCCATCTGCCTCAGGACCATGAGGGTATGGTAGAGAGCAACTTGCTATGCTTCAGTAGAGAACACTGATGTGTCAGGAATGTGCAGGACATTTTGCAGACCTTGTAGGGCCAACAGGCCTGTTGCCAAGGCCAGCATGGCAGTCTGGTGTCACAGAGCCTGGAAGCCCGAGAATCCCATTTCCCAGCATCCCCTGCAATGGGGATCTAGGTCAAGCCTGTCAATAACAGGCCCTTGCCCAAGATTTGGAAGACAGCAGGGGAGTAGTGGTGGCAGGCAGACCCAGGCTTTGCTAGATATGGCACCTTGCCAGCATCCTGCAATTGCTCAGTTGTAATTTGGGGAGGCCAGGCGTGGCTACCCTGACCTCACTTCCTATTTCATAAGTCTCAAATTTCCGGTATCAAATCCCCTTCTGTTTAGTATCTGGTTTCCCCAACTGAACCTTGATGAAACAGAACCTCAGAGGTATTAAATGACAGGTGACAGTTATTGCTGTCATCATCGTTTAGCAGAAGAGGAAAGGGAGACTCAGAGAGGTGATGTCATTTGTTGGGAGGTGGCAGGAAATGAATTGCAACCCAGGGAGCATGGTGCTTCCAGTCTGCAGTTCCCTTGGCTGGCTTTCAGTGCTTACAGCAATCAGAGAGTCAGGCTGTGGGTCCGCGTCCTGCAGAGCTCGGGAGGTTGGTCAGGGGCTGCTGTACAGGCTGAAGGAGAGGCAGCTGCTTTCCCTGTGCTCCCAGGCTGCCTTGGAGTTGTGGGCTGCAGTGGCCCTAGCCGTTTACTTTGTAACTCACTGGGTCTTGCCAATTCTGTGTGCTCCACAGGGCAAGGGTCAGAGTCTGCTGTTGACAGAAACTCAGAGCAGGGCAACGCCAGGCTGTGGCTCACACAGCAAATCAGTGACCCCTCTGGCCTTGGCCGGAGCTCAGGCCTCCAAATCTCATTACCCAGGCCTGGCTCACCCTGCCCAATGGTGCTGGAAATGCTGGTCTAGTCCAACTATGTCCCTTGGCAGCCTCTCCCCCTGTGGTGACAATGTAGCAGCCAGCAGCTCCTGGCCCACATCCTCCTGATGAGGCCACTCCAGTGGAGAGAGGGCATCCTGCCTCAGGGGCCCAGCTGAAGGCCCAAAGTTACATCTGATTGGTTCTTCTTGCTCATGCGTTAATACTGAGACCAATCATAGTACCTGGGGATGCACTCTCTGATCAGTGGGCCCTAGAGGGGGGCTAGGGAGAGTGAAGTGGCCTTCCCATTCTCTTTTCTGTCTTGGCAGTGGGAATGGATGGACTCCAAGAGTGGCAGCAGGGACGCACTGGAAATCAGAGTCCAGGAAACAGCAGGGGAAGGAACATTTCTCTGGAGAAGAGTCTCCTCTCCCTCATCTGAGCAATAAGTTCTTCCAAGCTCTTTACCAGCAGATCAGGTGCCAGGCTCTGCACTTAACACATGAAAGATGTCATTTCATCTCATCGTAACCCAGGTGACACACCACCTGTTCCACAGGTAAAGGCACAGAAGCTCAAAAAGGCAAAAGTCACAGTGGGGGTTGGGGGAGCAGCTCAGTGGTAGATTATGTGCTTAGCATGTGTGAGGTCCTGGGTTCAATCCCTGTTACCAGAGCAGGCCTGTTCTGTGAGTTAGAAGGAAGACAGCAGGGCCTTTCCTCACCTGCAGAGTGCATCTCTTTTTCTTAAATGCTCAGTTCAGTCATATGTGGTAGTACACACATTTCTAATTCCAGCACTCTGGGAGGCTGAGGCAGGAGAATTTCAAGCTTCATTCTTACCTGGGAAACTTAGCACCTTAGTGAGAACGTGTCTCAAAAAAATATATTAAGGGCCGGGGAGTTAGCTCAGTGGTTCCGGCGCCTGCCTCGCAAGTGCAAGGACCCAGGTTCGATCCCCAGTAACCACATAACAATACTGGGTGTGGAGACTCATGCCCAGCAGCAACCAATACCACATACCACAGTGCTGGGCGTGGTGGCTCACGCCTGTAATCCCAGCACTCGGGAGGCAGAGGCAGGAGGATTGCTGTGAGTTTGAGGCTGAGCTCAGGGCCAGCCTGAACTACAAAGCAAGACCCTGTCTCAAAAAACCTAAAAAAAAAATTATATATATATATATATATATATATATATATATATATATATATATATATCAATAGGGCCAGGGATATAGTTTAGTGCAAAGGTCCCTGTACTGCAAACAGAACTCAGCTCAGCAGTCTCTTCCTCTGAGAAGCCTTCACTGTGGTGTTTAGCATCTTCCCCTGGATGCTTCCTCTGTTCCTCAGTCCTTTGGCTTCCCTGTCAGAGCTGCCTTTGAACTCTGTGTGTGTGTGTGTGTGTGTGTGTGTGTGTGTGTACCCTGCCAAGCTGTGAACAGTGTGAGGGCAGGGAGGAAGGATCTGACAGTGTCCACGTATCCCCTCTGTGGACCATGGCACAGAGTGTGTGCTTCACAAATCTGCACAAAGGATAAATGAATGATGTCTCAAATCTAGGAGGGTCCCTATGGCTGTACAAGAAAAAGCTGGGTGAGGGAAAGAGCCCAGGCCTCTGTAGCTGCTGAAGACAAGTCCAAGGTCAGCCTGTCTGACCAGAGCTCCTGTCAGCCCAGAAGTCTCTGCGAGCTTCGTGGCCAGCGGCACACTGCCACCTTGCTGTGGACTGTGTGTCTGACAGAGTGCGGGGACCCTTAGGGTGGGACCCCTTCACCTGGAAAGCCGCCTGGGCCTGGTGTGTGGCATCAGCTGCCTGTGCCCTGCCTGAGGAGGAGGACAGAGCTTGCTCTTCTGCTTGTGGGGAAGGGAGGCAGCTTGTGGGAGAGAGATTTGGTTCTCTGCACTTCCGCCCTGCCTGACACTTCCTTGCTAGGCCTCAGTTTGTCTCCCTGTATTTCTCCGCATACAGAGGCAGATCCAGAGGTTCTCTGAGGCTAGGTCTCCTAGCTCAGTGTCCTTGGTGCACAGCTTCTGGGGCTGTGGGAACCCCCAGGTAAGGTTCAGCTTTGTGCCAGGAGGTAAGCTAGAGGATCAGTCAGAGGACAGGGCACCTCATGTTCATCCACCCTTTTCTCTTGGCACAAGGAATATGACATGCCAGGTTGAAGTAAGAGAGGCTATTGGCTTCCTCTCCCTAAACTTGGGCCACACCCAGCACCTGGCACCCAATCCAAGGCAAACTCGACTCACCACCGCTGGCCCCTTCACTGTGGGATTCACTTGGACAAGAAGGAGTCCTGGGCACAGGTGTGGGCATTGGCTCTTGGGAAAGAGGTCAGTGGCTGTCCAGGACTCCCCATGGCTGGTGTCCCTCAGGCTTTGCCCGCAGAGCAACCTAAGCCAGGTTATGGGTCTGAGAGGCTGGAGTGGCAGGGGCACCCATTTCCTGTGAGGATGCCCTTTCCCTGCCAGCTTCCACCTGCCTCAACCTCCCTTGGCTCAACCACTGTCCAGCCCAAAGGATTCCATGTAGCTTGAGGGAATCAAAGCTGAGGAGAGAAGCCTGGACGAAAGTAAAGGGTTAGGGAGAATATGGAAAGTGACCTCTCCCTCCCCAGAGACCTGAGGGGTGAGGGGAGTGAGGTCAAGAGGGTCCCAAGCAGAGAGCGAGGCAGGTGCAAAGATCTTCGTGGCCTGGAGGTTCCGAGGCCCTGTTCTAGAGCTCACTGTCCTGAGCCACAACCTACCAGGGCCTCTCAGGTCCTCTAGCCTATGCGTGGGCCTGAATCCTGGGTGACACTGGGTGACATGTCACTGTGGAGCTTGGAACAGGTGGCATCAGTGTCCCCACAGCCCCGAGAGAGACTCGTATGAATCTTGGGATGGGTGCTCCAGAAGGTAAGGACCGATTCCTGTGGTTGTTGGGGAGGGAGGGCCTGCTTCCAGGTCCCATGACAGCTCCAAGGGCCAGCGAGAGTTGAACATTAACCCCTTTTGTGAGTGGCTTCAGCTAAATACACACCATTATCACGTGTCAACAGCAGCTGCCTCTGCTGACTGGGTGCCCACTGGGTGCCAGGCAGCAAGGGGTAGTGGGCTCTGGGCGCCAGCAGGGCAGGGCTGGTACGGCCTGGGCCTGAGCCCTGTCTGCCTCTGCCTTCCGTTTGCTGAGTGCTCTCCCTGCCACCCCCACACACTGCGTCCTTGCTTATCTGTACGACAGCTGGACTCCCTCTGCTCTGGGCTCCAGGGAACAGCTGGGCTACAGCTGGGGCTCAGGGCTGGCACAGGCGGGACGATTAGGGGAAGCTGAAGGGAGAGCACAGGCTTTGGCATTTGATGGCAGAAAGTAACAAAAGCACCCCTTCCTGTGTGGCAGTGTGGTGCTGCATACCTTTCCTCTGTTCATCCTTAGGAAGTAGACGTTGCTGTCACCTCCCTCTCACTGCCTGGAAACTAAGGCTAGATGGGCCAAGCCGCTCAGTTAGGAGCTGATGGAGACAGAACCAGCCCAGAGACCTCCCAGGGCCTTCACGGAGGCCAGTGGCCCATCTCCCTCCCATACGCAACCCCTCTTCTGAGGACACTGGCTGCTCCAGCCCCACCACCTTCTCTTGAGCTGCTGGGTCGGCCACACGGCCCATCGCAGAACCACTCTACCCTCCCTTGTCTCCAAGACTTGGAGCACACGCACTGCTTCTCCGTCCCCAGGGCGTCTGAGCTCTGTTGTCCCCCGCTTCTTAATTTCTCCTCCTCCATGAAGACTTCCTTCCTCAAAAGAAACAGGGGCACTTTCTTCATCATCCTATTTTTTGTTTTGTTTTTGTTTTTTGAGACAGGGTCTCACTTTATAGGTCAGGCTGGCCCTGAGCTCAGCCTTGAACTCACAGCAATCCTCCTGCCTCTGCCTTCTGAGTGCTGAGTTTACAGATGTTCGTTACTACGCCTGGCATTGTGGTATGTGGTTACCAGAGACTGAACTGGGGGTTTTGTTCTTGCCAGGCAGACACTGGAACCACTGAGCTAAATCTTTGGCCCTTCCTTAAGTTTTTTTCTTTTTCTTTCTTTTTTTTTTAAGGTTTTTTTGAGACAGGGTCTTGCTTTATGGTTCGGACTGGCCCTGAGCTCAGCCTCAAACTCACATCACAGCAATCCTCCTGCCTCTGCCTCCCAAGTGCTGGGATTACAGGCGTGAGCCATCACACCTGGCACTGTGGTATGTAGTACTGGTTGCTGCTGGGGTGAGACTCCACGCCCAGTATTGTTATGTGGTTACCAGGGATTGAACCCGGGTCCTTGCGCTGGCAAGACAGGCGCCGGAACCACTGAACTATATCCCCAGCCCTGAGCTTTTTTCTTTTAATTGAATTCTTTATTGGTACATTTTATACACACATCACAATCACACTCAACACTGGAAATTTGGACCAGTATATGACATGAGTTAATTTTCATTTTTACCCATTTCCCTACCACCCTACAATCCTGCCACCCCCTATATTCTTTGGGTGTTTTTGAGAGAGGGTCTCACTATGTAGTTCAGACTGGCTTTGAACTCACTAGGTAGCCCAAGTTGGCCTCAGATTTGCAGCAACCCTCTTGCTTCAGCCTCCTGAGTGATGGGATTACAAGCCTATGCCGCCATGTCCGTCTTCCTTGTATTCCTATGACACTTTCCCCATACATGTAGCCAAACATTCATCTTTCTTGACTCTTTATGGGTAGAGCTGCCTCCCTCCAAGAGCCCAACTCAGGCTCTTGAAAAAGGGCTGGGTTTAACTCATCCGCATGCCAAGCACGAAGTTAGCACTTAAACTGGAAGGGTGTCAAGGAAGCAGATGAATCCAGAGAATCCCACGGAAGCTGGAGAGGGACAGAGTGGCACGGCGTCTTCAGGCGCCGGGTTTAGAAGCCTGGGCAGAGGAAGCAAGAACAGAAATGGTTTTGCGCCCAGGGAACTGGAGAGAGGATCCCCACTAGGGGGCGTTTGGAAGCTGGGTGGAGAAGGCTGTGATCAACGGCCCTGAACAGATGTCTGCGGTCCAGGCAGAAGTAGGAAGCAGAAAGGAGAGGCCGGCCTGTTAGGTGCCCGCGGTGCGCGCGCAGATCGCGGAGGGGGACATAACTGCTGACCTCGAGGTTAGGCTGCCCCGCCCTCTCTCTCTCGGCCGCGGCAGTCACACCCGTGAGATGTCCTGCGAGGGAGGGCCTGTCCCGTTCACTCCAGCCCCTGAAGGAAGATGTGGTGTGACTGGCGAGGGGAGGCCAAGCAGGAACTACTCAGTTTACCGGAGAGTTCGTCCGGGAGAGAAGCGCTGTCCCAGCCACCCGTGGCTGGGAGAAAACTCAGCCAAGATTCTCATTGCGTGTCTCTGCACTCGCTTCCGGTCAGTGTCTGGCCGCGGACAAGCGCAGGGGGAGCAAGCGGCTCAACAGATGGAGTTAGTCTCGTTTGCCGGGCCTGCTTCCCATCTGTGTGATTACAGTGCCAAGGTCTGTTCCGGGGGATGAAGCAGTGGTCCCAGGGGTCGCAGCTACATTTTTGAGGCTCGCCCAGACATCCTCTCAGATCAAACACCTATTCTTTTGCCCTAAGGAGCACTTCTGTCAGGTCATCGTTGAAATCATCATGAGTCTGGGAGCTGGTCCGCTGGAGGAAACCTTGGATTTGTCTTTTGTCCTTGCTGCTGAGGTTCCGCTCGCTTTCAAATAAAGAAGGATCGGCGTCATCCAGGGATGGCCGGGGCCTGCTGCCTCTCCCAAGATGAGCTGGGCTGAGGCAGGGGCACCGCTCCCGCTGGTCTTCCCCAACTGCATGGAAAGCAGGTAAACCATGTGCGGTGGTGCAGAGCAGTCATCTCAGCATTTGGGAGGTTGATGCAGGAAGATTATGAGTTCAAGCCAGCCGGGCTACATAGGAAGATCTTGTCTCAAAACAAAATATAACAGTGATTCCTATTTGTTACCAAAGGAATTTTTAGAGATGGGCTTTCCGAACTACTGAGGTAGAGATGAGGCTCCCGGGGGTCCCCATGGCAGCTCGAGCAGAGCCTATACGTAGAGTGACTGTGCCAACTACTCATTGTGTGGCCTTGGACAGACTGTCAAGTCCTCCTCCATTATAAACACGCTGAAAAGCTGGACACTGTGGTGCATGCCTGTAACCCCCGCACCTGGAAGGCTGAGGGAGGAGGATCCTTAGGTAATTTAGCAAATTATGAGACCGTTTCAAAATAAAAAATAAAAAAAGGGCTGATGATGTAGCCCACCCTGGGTTCAATCCTCAGAACTGCAAAAACAAAAATGGAACAAAATACCACCACCACCAACCGCGCTGTGCCCACCATCCAATCAGCCATCTCCTCAGCCTCTCACATACGTCCCCAGCCTGTCTGGTGTGGGGCACAATGGTGTCAAACTCCCTGGGGACCCTCCTGAAAAGCACCTGTGTCAGCTAGTGTCCTCTTCTCTCAGAACCAGGACCACGTCATCGCCAGGGGCACTGTCAGAAAGTGCAGCCCCTTCAGAGCCGCAGAGCCTGCCCTTTGGCCCTGTCTTCTCCTTTCGCTCAGCTCGAGCTCCCTGCCTTGGGGCTCAGTGGCCCACTGAGCTCACAAAATCATCTCATTTTCCGACCTATCCACGTGCAAAGTTCTCCACTCACCCTTCTACCAACCTCGAGGGTTCTCCCTCCTGCCAGCCCCGAGGGGCCCACCTGTGCAGAGAAGTGCTAGTGGAGCTTGAGCTCCCTGTCTCCTGGAGGTTATGGGTGAATATTTCCTCCATGTTTCCAATGTCAGCTTGCTTTCTCAGTCTTGATTTCCTGTCCTCCAAACCTTGGTGGCTCTCATCTGACTCTCCAATGACATCACCTCCTTTTTATAGATACAGCTGCACGTGGACCGGCCCCTCCACACCCAGAAGCTTCTTTTCCGATTGGAAAACGGACTGTTACTGCCCCATCTCTGAATAACTCCTTCTCTCCCCTCCTGCGGACACATGACGCCCATGGAAGCTTCTCACATCCCAGGTTATACCGCTTGTCCCTCAGATAAACTTCACTCTGCTCCTAGCCGCTAGTCTTCTCCTCTCCCGATGACTGGCCGTGCTCTCTAGTCAACAAGGACAGCGGCCGCGGTGCAGCCCACCCTCCTGTCCTGGGCGCCTGTGTGGGAGGCCAGGCTGTCCTCTGCCCTGCCTGTGTCATTACCCTTCAGCTCCGCCACCCCCAGAACCTCATACTGAACTATGTCCTTGTCTCTTTAAAGACAGTCTAGCTAAGTTACCAAGGCTGGACTTGAACGAGTAATTTTTTTTTTTTTTGGTACTAGGGATCAAACTTGGAACTTGAGATTTTTCTGCCTCGGCTCCCGAGTAGCTCAGTTTACTGGGTGTACCGCCAGACATAGGGCCCTTGGGTTGGATTCAAATTCTGCCTCAAGCCCAAATACCTGTGTTCTACACGTATCTGAGAAATGTTGCTTTACTCTTACTACCTTAGACCTCCTTAGTCAGTCCCAGACAGGGCCAGAACCCTGGGCAGTGAGCAGGTCAGCTGAGAGCACTCTTCTGCCGGCAGCTGGGGCGGAATGCCCCTGAGGGCAGATGGCACTGTCTGTATTATCGGGAAAAGCCAGGTTGATGAGGACAAAGAATCTGGTAAGTGGAGTGACTGCGCCAGCATGTGACCAAGGTTGGTGATAAACGTTAACAGGGCCCCACCAACTAGTGTCCCCAAAGATGTAGATAGGTGCTAAAGAACGTCAGAGCTGAGTCTGCTCAGGGACATGCAGCTTTTGTCAAACTGGTTAAATCTGGGGCTCGTGATTCCTATGCCAGTCCAATTTCAAATAGGTTTTGCAGTAATAAACAGGAGTTAAAAAGAAAAAAAAGCCGTAACTAGGAGTTCGAAGGATCCAGGAGAGCACTGGGTCAGCTATTTTATCTGGTATATTGAGGGGAAATCCAAGTAACCAGGAAGTTATTAATTACCAGGTGCCAAGGACCTAAATGTCTTTTGAGACAGGGTCTCACTATGCAGGCCAACCTGGCCTCCAATTTGCAGTGATCCTCCTGCCTCCACTTCCCCAGCGCTGAGATTACAGGAGTGTGAGAGAACCTTCCCTGTCCTCGCACAGTGAGTGGCCCAGGCAGGAGCCCAAAGGACACAGAACTCAATAGCTGCAGCTACTGAAGTTTAGAAACCTCCTTGTGCACAGCCTGCTTCCTATGAACACATGGATGAAGTCACTACTTTGATTTTTCTTAGATACAGTGAACACCGGCCAAATTGTTTTAATTTCCGAATTTATTAAAATGATTAACCTCAATACTGCAAGTGCATGTACAAAATATTTGTAAAAAATGTTCTTAATGAAACGTTAAAGAACTTACCTCAAATGCTGAAAAAGTCCTTTTTCATTCTTTCAGTACAAGGAATACATTGTATCTCAAAAGTATTACAACTCAGCAAAACAATTTAAAACAGTAATTTGAAAAATGATTGAAAATTGAATACTTTACATATATTTCTATGATCATTTCCTAATTCTTACAATGCCAAAAACGTTACCAATCATTGCATAAGCTCGAGCTAAAGTTTTATTGAATGCAACCTCTTCCAACTGATCAAGAGTGTGGGTTTCACCATTCCCACATGGTGAAGTTCTACAGCAGATCAAGAACAGTCCCGAGGCCCCTACTTTAGAAACGGAAGTGAAGTTTCCCTAGAAGGCATCAGCAGTGGCTGCTGAGTGCTTGTGCATACCGACTCCTGAGAGGCAGTGACCTGTCACCAAATGTCACTGCTCTGAGACCCATGGGAAGGTCAGCCTCAAAAGGCGAGGCCACAATAAAAAAAAAATCATAAATAAGTTACTAAAATTAAGCTTAAAAGTGGAAAAAAATGGGAAATGTGTTAATTTTTGCCTTAAGACTGAAATTCCTAAATGGCTATTGTTGGTATTCAAAGAAAGTCAAGATTTAGTCTGAAAATCTTCAAAATGCCCTCAAGCAAGGGTGGGAAGGAGAGGTGAACCACAGTTTGGGCAGACGCCAGTGTCCACCTTCATCTCTGCTGGTGTCTCATGCTTCTGCGAGGGGACCCTGTGGGGACTGGACGTGTCTGTCAAGTGCTCTAGGTGCCTCAGGACAGGAGTTCCTGAGACCAGTAGTGGGGCTTCCCCACTTCCTGAGCTGCAGCAAAAAGGGGTGTGTGTGGAGGAGTCTACCTATCACCTGCTTCCAAATTAATACCTGAGGATCAGACTGCACCGTGACATACAAGCATGAGACTACACAGGACTACAGAGGGAATTCCTTATAGAACCTAACAAACTGTTATGAATTTTACTACTTTCTATTTGGAACCTACCGGTAATAAAAACTTTTAAGTTTAAATAATGTTCCCCAAACCTGGAAACTGGTTAAGTATCAATTAGTTAAGCATTGAGGTTTTCTTCATTGGACTTTTCACTACCTGTAGATTCCTTTTAAGATTTTTAAGACACGGGCTACTTTCCTATAGACATTATATGGATCCCCTAAATTGATTTTACTTAGGAACACTGTATATGTGAAAATACATGTACACATTTCCCAGTAAATGAACTGGTACACCTGGTACAGACTTATATTTCCAAATTCTTTGAGTTGTAAAATAATCTGGAAAAATGAAAGAGCCTGGTATTGAACATAAAGTAGTAATCAAAAACTTGCTCATTAAGTTACTTAAAATTAATTTCTCTTCTGAAAGTGCTTAAAAAAACAAATTAAATCTGACTCTTTTTGATTTACTGACAATATAATCAAAACATCTTTGATATTTTCTTAATAAACATAAGCCAAGAACTCCCACTGATGCAGTGCTTAAAACTATATATTTATAATTTCCTATTTTATTGGCATGAATATTTCTAAACTTAAAACCTTCCTGGTAAGTTCTTTTAATTTCTTATGACAAAAATTTCTCACAACACACAAATATTTACAACATATACATCGTTTTCAGCTCTTTACATTGAATTCCAAAGACAAACATTTTTATAGGTTACCACAGAACAAAAGCTGTGACTCATGTTTTTATTTCATAAACTATTATAAGTTAAAGTGAATAGACTTTTTAATATTCCTTGTAGCATTTTACAAGTGCAACAGAAAACTTGAAGAACCAAATTAAGAGATAGCTGTAGTTCATTAGATCAACATTGCTTGTTGTCATCACATTGTTCACAGCAAATTTTTGAAAAAATAAGCACCAATCATTCTTGCAAAGAACAATTTTATCTAAAAGGATTGAAAAGTGTTAAATACAAGGTCTTTATATGACAAGCAATAAATACGCTGTTTTGAAACTCATCCTGCACACTGCTAACCTTGTACATAAAACGTACTGAAAAATGAGGTGTCACACATGTAATTGTGTTTTTTGTTTTTAAAGAAACCAATTTTGACTTCCAACTGATATTTTGCTATGTTAACAAAGGCCACAAACAGTACACCTGGGCCAGCAAACAGTGTGAAACTGACAAAACGCCAAGGGGGAAACATCTAGCAAATAAATCAAAAAGCCAAAGATAATTGCTGGTGATATTAGCATATACTTGAAACCTTAATATGCTGCTACTATGATTTATTTTAAATTATTGTTTAGTCATTAAAGAGCCAGCTGATGCTCTCAAAGTTTTTAAAAAACGGTGTAGCCACATTATTGTTTCAATGTCCTGTGTGGAAAGTTGCTATCACTGTACAATTTTGCTGGAGCCTTTATTTTACAACAGGGCTTTAACTCTAGCTCAGAATTGCACATAAGAAGGCTATTTTAAAAAGTACAATAAAAATTTGCACAAATCAGACTTAGGAAGTCAGTATGCTGTACACTTTCTACAATATTATGCTGATAAGTGAAGAGACAAAAGAAGTGCTGCCACTAAAATGGTTCAGTTGAGGAGTAATTGACTGGAATTTTTTATTCTTTTTTAAAGTAGTTATCCCAGGTCAAATTAGACCAAGAGCTTATGCATTAAGCCTTAAGGACTGATCTTCTCTTCTTCTTGAAGAAATGTCAATATCTATAGAATCTTTCCCAACTATTAGCCTCAGTCGCTTAGCTGGAGGAAGAGGAATAAAGTCATCTTCAAAGTCATCATCATACTCGTCCTCCTCTTCATCTCCCTCTGAAGAGGAGGACTCATCTGTACTTCCGTCCTCATACTGACTATAGTCATCCACTTCCATTTGAGACTCCAGCAGGGAAAGCGGATCACTGCAGCACACGCCGTTTTCATGAAGCCCTTCCGCGTAGGACCCTCTACCCTCCTCGTCCCGTTTTAGCTGGATTTTTAACTTTGTAGAGCTACTGCCAGATCCTGAGTTAAATCCATTATTAAGCTTTGCTACATAGAGATTATTATCATTTTCATGGTCTTTACTTAATTTGATGCTTATTTTTGAAGAATTCATCCCGTCATTCTCTTGGTCATTTGTCTTGCTGCTGCTATCATGACGCCTACGAAGAGTCAATTTTGGAATCCCAGAATTATTTTCTAGGATTAGCTGTGCATCATACCTTGTGATTCGCCTCTTCTTTTTACTTTTTGCAGTTCTGAAATTGTCTTTTGTTTTGAAGCCATCGGATGTAACAATTGAACAGCCAACAGGGGAAGGAGCACAGTCTGTGTAGCTCACCGGGACCCCAACCATGCCACTGGGCTCACCCTGGTCACAAAGGGGCCCCACCAAATCTGGCACCACACCATCTTTTCCTAGGGAATCATGTCCTGGAGTGGACTCCTCTATTTTTGAGAACTGTCTGACAAGTTTTCCCGGTCGTGACCTCTTTCTGGACACACTTGGATCACTCATATGACACTGGGCTTCCCCTTTTTGTGAGGTCTCAAGAGCTAGTTCTTCCTCAGGCACCACAGGGGCTGGCTGCTCATCACTGTCTGGGCAAGGGTCAGTCATGCCGTTCTTGTAGCCATCCAACATGTTTGGTTCCAGGTTGATGTCAGAGGCCTCCTTCAGATTCGTTCTCGTCCGCATTGAGCGCCTGGTTATGTAGGTGCAGGGCGAGCCGTCGCCCTGCGAGTGAGCACCTCTCCTAGGATTTTGCCTGTGTTCTCTGGCCGCGTGTCTAGTCAAGCACCCGCTGGCAGCTGCAGTCTGGACTGGTCCCTCTGTCTCCTTTTCTTTTTTAATGGGCAAATTTTTATACAGGACAACTTTAGGCTCTTTGAGTACTAAGTTTCCCATTTCAAGTTTTCTTGAATTATTCTTTTGCTCCAGCCGCTTGCAGTGATTTCTTAGTTTTATTTTTGAAAGTAAAGGCTTTACAGGCTTTTTCAGTTTCTTTGGTACCCTGGAATTATTCATATGAGTTAGCTTAGATGAGGTAGAGTTGGAAGTAGCAGGAATTCTTGATATGGACTGCCTTGTTAACGTTCTGCTCTTGCTATTCTTTTTTACACCAACTGAAGATTTTCGGTTAGAAGCTGTAAGGTGCGGGAGGGAAAAGGGTGAAAAATAGTTTGGTAATGTGATAGTGTTTAACAAAATAATGCCCCAGAGCAGACTTAACAACTATGAAAATGTTTACACTTATACACACATATGGGAAACAGACCTCAATTCTGCCAACACACAAGTCTTCTTTTCACTGCCTTTATTTCTTGCGTTGATAAAGCATCTGTTCATGTTCCAGGTTTAAAAAAAATTTTTTTTTCTTTTTTTTTGAGGTACCGGGGAGCAAACTTGGGACCTAGGACTTGCCAGGCAGGCATGGAACCTCTGAGCTCAATCCCCAGCCCTCTATTCTGTGTTTTGAGACAGGTAGTCTAGGACAGCTTCAAACCCATGGTGACCCTCCTGCCTCAGTCTCCCGAGTGCTGGGATTACAGGTGTGCACCACTGCGCCTGGCTATCCACGTAATCTTATGGTTAAAGAGCTTTCACCACAGCAAGGATTGAAAGTTCACTTTAAGGTTATTCAGCAGTCAGGATGTTCTCTTCCTGCCTTATGAATTTTCTTACATAAAAGATTTGAAGGAGATAGCTGTGATATCATGCATCTATAATCCCAGCACTCTGGAAGGCTGCGGCAGGAGGATTATAAGTTTGAGACTAGCTTGGAGAATTTGGTGATTTAGCAAGACCAATTTTTTTCTTTCACAAACTATAAAATCATTTATCCTATTATCATGATCATCATCGTATTTGTGGTGCTGGGGACTGAATTTCCCAAGGTAGGCAAGTCCTATACCACTAAGCTGTACCCAAACCTCTAAAATCATCACTTTAAATATGCTGCTAAAATCCTTCATTCATTCATTCCAATATGCTACATGACCAGTAAAATAGAAGGAAAATCTATTACGGAAGGTTCTAGGAGATAAATTCTATAACAGTGGCTTAAAACAAGACAAACAGATTCAATGAACTGTATATTGTCATTCCTAACACTTACCAAAAAAATACTACACTATTATAAGCCATCTGCTTCATGAGGACCAGAAAAGACAGTGGGTGGGCAGTCACCCAGAAGAGCTGTCCAACTAACGTGACCTCACCCTGACAGTGACTACTGATGCCAGGTGTGCCGCACAAAGCATGCAGCCAGAGATACATGCTCTCGTGACAACAGAGGGTTCAACTGCTGCCCTCCAGGTCAGGAATACAAAAAGGCTGCATGACCCAGGATGGTAATACAATCTAGGGTCTAAGGTGACCACCACTGAATGGCTTTTCAGAAGGCAAACTACAAGGCTCTGGCCTTGGTGCTGGGGACTGCTCCTGTAGTGTCTGACTGTTGGTTTTCTGTTGTTTTTCTCTACACTTACATTATGGACTATTATTTATAAAGTTTTACATTAGTCATTTTAAAAATTAGATTCCTCATCTCTCAGTCCAATAACCCCCCCAAAACCAAAACCAAAACCAAACAAACCTCTCCCTGATTAAACACAAAAAAAATCCCCCAAACTTTAAGTCATTCAGTAGGAAAACTGATAACCAGCTTCCACTCTAAACAGAAAATGGGGATGAAAACCATGATTACTATGGGTAAGGCCAGCAGCTTGCCCAGCTGGGGACTGTGAACCTTCCCACGTTCCCACGTGCTGCCTGAGCAACTGGCATTCCTTCTGCACAGCTTAGCAAGAAAGTTATCATCAGTTTTTTTGAGAGAGAGGAGCAAGAATGTAACATAAGCATTCCAGAATTATCATACTACCAAGAATAGAAGGCTCTCTACTTAGGCAGGCTCATAAATAACTTCAGGCTACCCAAACTAGCAGAATTCACAGCAATGAGCTCCAGTGACTGAACCAAGAATACATACTTACTTGTGTGGGCTGTTACCAAGGAGGCAACTCAATTTTAGAATAGCTGGAGGAGTGAGGTTAGGATACTATTCAATTTGAGGACAAGTGATTTATTATGAACTGGAATTATATACAACTATTTGCTCAAGATTATTCTTTAAAATATTAGGACATTTAGAGATTATTTTTCCTTTAGTATAAGGATTAAACACAGGGCTTATGCATGCTATTCAAACTATTACTGAGCTACACTCCTAGTCCTTACCATACTTAAAAAAAAATTGAGACAGGGTCTTGTGAAGTTGCCCCGGTTGGCCTCTAATGAGATCCTTCTGTACAGCTAGAATTACAGCTGTGCCAATGTGGCTAGCTTGGGGAATTCTTTTAGCAGAGAATGTTTTATGACTCACAATGTAGACTAAGTAGATACGGAGTCCAGTTAAACACGTTAGTATTCTGGTTGTTGCCAGACAAAACCCAGTGACTACATCTTGGCTGCCATTTGCCCATCTCCGATGTGGCTCTAAGGATCCTTTGCTTATCTGACACCTCTATGATGTGTATTGGTTCTTTCTGCACCACTGTCGCTACACACCTGCTCTTACCTCTTCACCATGACCACATTTTATGCCATGTACTCATCAGCATCCAGATGCAACCTGGATCCAACCTCCCAAATAAGACAGCTTCCAATCTGTCAACCTCCTTGAGAAACCTAATACTTATTTTTCAGCCCATTTCTCTAAATGTGACACTGATAGCCATTGTCTTGAGAAATTCATTCTTTCTTGGGCCATCAGAGAGCACTCTCTTAAGTTTTCCTTTTCCTTAACCCAGGATCCCTCCACCTACAGGTAAAAACAATAATATATATATATATATATATATATATATATATATATATATATATATATATATATATATATATATATATATATATAAAATTTTTTAGGCACTGGGGATCAGACTCATGACCTTAAGCTTGCCAGGCAGGCGTGGAAGCACCGAGCTACACCCTTCAGACTGTTAATTCTTCAGACTCTGCTGCTCTGATCCTTTCAAACTCTCTAGTAGAATTATTCAAGTGATCAGCATTTACCTACTCTATTACCATTTTGTGCCAAGTTCCCTAGCTCACTTTCTCTAGTGTATTCTCCTTTGTCACCAAATGCCAACTTCTCAAAACGTGTCTACCCAACATGCCTGTGTGGAGCTATCAAACCTCTGGCAGCTTCTCTGAGTTCTTTACCTCATTGGCGATACAGGGGACCCACTGCCTAGCTGCCCAAGAGGAAGCCAGACACCATTCTTGACTTTTCCTTCTGTCAGGTTCATTCAATTGCTGGGGCACCTGTCCTAAGGGGCCTTGTAATGTCACTGGAACTCATCTGCTTCAGTCCCAAATGTCACAACCTCTTGCCTATACTATGATATTTTACCTGTCTCTATTGCTTTTCCCATAGTTCATTCTCATCCATGTAGTCAGAATGATTTCCTTTCTATGTCACTTTTGAGCTTAACCCTCTCATTTCTTTTTGGCAGTACCAGGGGTGAACTTGGGCCTTGGTGCTTCCAAGGTAAGTGCAGTACTACTTGAGCTAAATCCCCGGCATTTAAGAGCTCTAAACCCTTTCAATCAGCCTAATACCCTAAAAATAGTCCAAAATGTTAAACCATGGTCACATTCCCTGTGGACTGCACTGCAGTCATGATGACCTTTACTTGTTCAAGTGCTTTACTCACACGTGTTAAAGTCCTCCTCCTTTGAATATGCTTTAACTGCCCAAATTATCCAAGCGGAGCCTCGGCTTGAGCAGCGCCTGCCTCAGGGAGCCTTTCATGACTGCCACCTGGATTGTGGGGTGCCTTTCCTGTGTATTCTCACAGTATCTAAGATTCACCTTAAGTAGCACTTGTTTTAACCCAGCCTCTCAAAAGATCCATTGTTGACAACAGCCTCAACCACTAACAAAGCATTTCTTTGTGTTTTGTGTTCTAAACTTATCACAAATGGAATAGTTGCTGCACATGAGATTCCACTTACAAATCTGTATAATTATCAATGTACTATTTGAAAACATCTCATCAAAAGGGAAGCTGACCAAATTAAAGGCTGAAAACTCAGAAGAACTAAGCAAGAGAAACATGTTACATGAAGGTGAGTCCAATAATTGCCACAAATCCTCTGTCCAAAAAAATGTCCATTTTTTTGTTTGTTTGCAGAGTTGAGGATTTCTGTGACAGGCTAAAGACAGTGCCACAAAGACACACTAAAAGTCAATTATGAGTTCAGAAAGTATATCAAGAGACTAAGGGGTTTGCCACTAGTGAAGTTAAGATACACCTGTGATTATGTTTGCTTTTGCACTAATTTACTGTGATTAAATTCCCTTAGTGGCCAGTACAAATCCTACAGAATAAGCCTGGACAGCAGCTGAGGTAAGGTACATATTCCAAGCAACTGGAATGTGCTAGATGCTGTGCAAAATGACCACATCAGGATGGCCTGGAAGTGTGCGCTGTTCCACCTATGAAAAACAAGTCTGCAGACTGATGTGCCCAAGGTCATCTATCTTCAGAAAGACAGTTGAACCCAGGTCTATGGCTTAAGACAAAATTACTACGGGGCCTGTCCCAACTCATGAGTAAGACTCACTGAATGGCTATCAGGCTCATTTCAAGGTATTGTCAGAATCGTCATGTAGCATCTCAACTTACAATCAGATGAGCTGTAAAACAGACACCCAAACCTTCTCAGGCACTCAGGATGCATTGGACATGTACACTAACTATACAAACCAAGATACTGCAGGGTTTAGTCATAGTCTAGCATCTTCTGAACTCAAAAATTCAGAAAACCCAATAGGACTTTAAAGGCCTTACTCTCCAGGAGTTAACTAGGTAGATATAAACAGCTTTCACCTCATGTGACACACTGGCAGCAACTAACTGGAACAGGAAGCCAAGAAGGCTTCTAGAAAGGAGTACAGATAACTACAGATTGCACTTCTCGGCCAGTGAGAAACGGCAGCCCAGCCCGTGTCTAGGACAGCTACTGCTGCATTAAGATAGCTTGAGTCTGGATCCACCCAGGAATATATATAATCATCTGGATTCTGTCCTACTGTGTGACACTCAGTGACTGTGTCCAGACATTCAAGTCCTGCTGGAGGGCCTCACATCCCATACCACAGCATTAGCTACAGGAAGCTGCTGAGCCAGTGAAGCAAGGGAATGAAGACTCTGAATCTTCCAAAATCACAGTGAAATTCAGATATATGAAAGACCAGGGATTTTTTTTGGTCATTACTCTTGGAAGCCAAAGCAAAGTGAAGTTGGAGCTCCCCATACTTCTAAAAACAAAAAACGGGTCTGCACGGAAGAAATGATTTTTCTTCTGATTAGGCAGAAGAAAAATATTTCTTTATATATGTTCAAAGAAAGCAGTCCTTCTATTGGCTGCTAAATACTAAGTGAACTGCAAGAAAAAGATGAGCAGCCAGGGAGATTAAAAAAAAAAAAAAAAATCCATGCCTACATATACGATGCATGCCCACCTCCCCTGGAAACTCCAGCTTTTCTCCAGCTGTGGTTTCGAAAACTTTCATTTAAAAAAAAGGTTCAGGTAAAAACATCAAAAGACATACAGTTTAAGAACTCTTTTAAAAGCTAAAGGAAATCCTTATAAGAACATGATTTAACACAAATGATCTCAGACTGGTGAAACCTCAGCTTAATAGCACTAAGCCACATCTATCAACTCTGCTTCATGACCTCAGTTTGTTATACCAGCCCTCAGATTACCTCAAACAATCATGCTGCACAAAGGTAATTTGCATAAAGCAAGTGCTGCAACATAAGCAGTTACCTGGAAAGTTCTAACTTTCCGTATTTTAGTGCTGACATATAGCTCAGGATTATTTATCCCTTCCTTCCAAATTTGAGAAAATGGTGTATGCATCTGCTCTGCAATTACCTGTGTGCTTGTTGCTTAGGCACAAGTTACCTGAGAGGGGGCCTGAATCTCATAAATTTCTGAAACTCTCCAATGACTAGCAGATTTTAAATAAGTAGTTGGTTATACAGTATTATATATATATTCCTAGGTGGGTATATATTAGTATACTCAACATCTTCCAAAAAGTATTTGTATTTTGACCTTTTCAAATAAGTAGTGTACTGAGTTCAGCATCTGTGTACTATTAAATAGTTAATGTACAAAAACACAAAACACTCTTCTGTGTATCACAGAGCTATTCCCTGCTGGCAGCTCTGTGTCTTTCTCCATGTATGGTTGGCAGCTGTCACTTAAAGTGTTTTTATGTAAGCATTTGTAAAATGAGCTTCACAAGTCTCCAGTTTCACCAAGGAACCAGACTCAGAAAGCAAATGTTCATTATGCTGCATTTATTATCAGAATTAACAGTAAACAGTGAAGGGTAGCCTAACTTGTTTGTTGTTCACTTTGGATACTAACTAAAACGTTTGGGCTAGAACTATACTATTACTTTTATACTATAGGGGTAACATCTGGTTTCTGACTCCCAGCAGCAGGTATTTTCAGGAATCCACAGCAGTAACATTCACGATCATGTGGGACACCTTTCTTCAGGTATTTCTGTACGGGAAGGGAGCGCTCAATACTGGACTGAAAACATATGAAAGCAGTAAGAGCCTGAAAAAACCAGCACCTCAAAAGTCTCACGGACATTAGAGTGCCAGCCTAGGCAGACTTTGAGGACCACCAATTTAAACCTTTCTAACAACTGTCTCCATCAGAGACAAGTCAGCCAGGAGAGCCTGGTGCTGTAGCGGCACCTAGAGAGCACTGGTGTTACCCAGATGAACGACTGTCGCATCAGAAGTCTCATACTTCAAAGCTCCATAAACATGATGTGCTGTTCCTTGCCCGCTTAGGTTTTCTTCTCTTCCTTTTCTTCATTTTCTTTCTCCAGTCTCCATTAGATCTTGCCCTTCCCTACTCCCCCTGTGCCCACACTGGTATATCAAAGCTTGCTTCTTTCTCATCTTTCTTGCTACTTTCTGTAGTGGTTAATATAACAGGTCATAACACAGCCACACAACCAAATGTTCCTCTAGCACAATTCTGAGTCTATGAACTGGAGGTCTGGCATATTGGGTCAATTCA
>PVIR01012533.1:6236-44683 GCA_004026965.1 Petromus typicus
AAAAAAAAAAAAAAAAAAAAAAAAAAAAAAATTCAGCATGTCCTGAGATTCAGAATGCAGACACTGGAAAAGAACAGTTTGACAGGGAAAAAAAGAGAGACAGAGACACACAGGGAAGAGAGAAAGACAGAGAGACAGAGAGAGAGAGAGAGAGAGGCAGATGTTGTGAGAGAGAAGAAAATAAGCAACAGCAAATAGTGCATTGATAGGAGGAAGTCAGTTCCTTTCAGTAATAACTCTCAATGTGAGTGGTGGTCTCAGTTCCCAATCAGAAGACACAGATTGACAGAATGGGTCAGGAAAAACACAGTAATACACAATGAACAGGAAATACATTCAATCCAAAAAGATATGTACAGTTTAAGTATCAGAAGATGGAAAATAATATTCCATGCAAGAGGATCCCAAACCCTCCCAAACGAGGAGTAGCTATCCTAATTTCAAACAAAGTCAATTTCAAGCCAAAACTGATCAGAAGAGGCAAAGAAGGTACTAGTACAAAAAGGGAGAATTTGTAGCCCTAAAGAGACTGCAGTCTCAGCTGTTTAATTTAAAGGTCAGATTCGCAAACAACAAGAGTCTGTAATACCAGGGTAGAAACAAAGTTTAATGACCTGTTGATGGCACATACACGTCTACACTGAAAAAACAAGGCATACAGAAAGAAGGTTACATCACCAGATCGGAAGAGCACTAGCTCCTGAAATCCAGGGCTGCAGAATCCCATATAGGGCTTTTACAATTCCAACAAGGAAGAGTCTAGGCAGAGTATCCTCTCTGTGGATGGATCTCCAAAGTCTCCTACCAGAGAGGCCCCTCAAACAGCAGTTGCAATGAAAGTGGTAGTGTCGTAACTGTGTGCGCAGCCAGAAACAGGAAGTTTACAGCCCTCAGGAACTGACCACGTGCCAAGAGGAACAAGCAAATGCATCTTCTAGATAGAAAAGGCAGGGGATGTCGCTCAGGGCTGACTGGGCTCATCAGGAGACTCTGCTCATGTCAAGATGTTCTGTGAGACATCCTGATGTCTAATCTTTAGAAGAAGGCCTGTTAAGAATGGGGAAGATCTTTCTACATTTAATTTTAACAAGAAAAGATAACAATTATTAACATACAGGCACCAAACACCAGCATGCCCAACCACCAGCATGAAACAGATACCACTAGACATAAAAAAATCAAACACCAACACAGTTATAATATGGGAATGCAATATCCCACTGTCACACATGGGTCAACTAGAAAATAGTCAAAACAGAAATATTAGAGCTGAGTCAGATCTTCAAACAAATGGACTTACAAGGTATCAACAGAGTGATCCACCCAAGCAGTGCGTGATTCTCTCCAAAAGAGCCCACATGCTAGGTCAGCAAGCATATTTAATAATACAGAAAATTTATTAATGAAATCTTTCCCCAAACCATTGTCTTCAAGAGTTTTACCCAACCTGTTTTGTAGCAGGTTTAGTGTGTCTGTTTTAATATTTAGGTCCCTAATCCACTTTGATTTTATTTTAGTACACAGTGAAAGAGATAGGTCTAGACTCTGGCAGGTTAAAGTCCAGTTTTTCCAGCACAATTTTTTTTTTTTTTTTTTTTAGGTTTTTGGAGACAGGGTCTCGCTTTGTGGTTCAGGCTGGCCCTGAGCTCAGCCTCAAACTCACATCACAATCCTCCTGCCTCTGCCTCTCAAGTGCTGGGATTACAGGCGTGAGCCACCACGCCCGGCACTGTGGTATGTGGTAGTGGTTGCTGCTGGGTGTGGGTCTCCACACCCAGTATTGTTATGTGGTTACCAGGGAATCGAACCCGGGTCCTTGCGCTTGCGAGACAGGCAGACAGGCGCCGGAACCACTGAGCTAACTCCCCGGCCCTCCAGCACAATTTGTTAAAGAGGCTATCTTTCCTTCACTGAGAGTATTTGGCTCTTTTGTCAAAGATGAGATGGTTTAATGTGTCTGGAGAAGCATACGAAAAAATATTCAACATCACTAGTCATTTGAGAGATGCAGATGAAAACAGCAGTAAGATTTCATTTCACTCCACAAAGAATGGCTGCTTTCTCAGAATTAGCCAGCAACAAATGTTGGCGAGGCTGCGGAAAAGAAGGAACCCTTCTCCACTGTTGGTGGGACTGTAGACTGGTACAACCCCTGTGGAGATCAGTTTGGAGATTCCTCAAAAAACTACAATTAGAGGTGCCATTTGACTCTGCTATTCCTCTTCTTTGCTATTCCTCTGCTTAAAAGATTCATATCACAGTGACATATGTGCACCTATGTTTATAGCAGCTCAGTTTATGATAGCTAAATTTGGGAAACAACCAAAATATCCATCAGTTGGAGACTGGATAAAAAATGTTGTGGTTCTTTTATAAAAGGAGTATTAATTACTCTGCCATAAAAAATGATAAGATTGAGTCATTTATACTCAAATGAACATACCTTCAGGACATCCTCAAAAGTGAAATAAATAGGTCACAGTTGTGTAAATATCGTATCTTTTCTTTGGTATGAGAAAATGAAGATGTAAATGAGTTCTAGAATGTATTTTGTATATTGTGAAATAGAAAATATTCAAAGAGAAATGGGGTCAAGGGATAAGTAATGAGGGGAAAAATAATCAGATTATAATAAAAAAGAAAGGAAACAAAGCTTATGTATATAGGGGGCTGGTTCAGTAGGGTGGGTAAAGGAATGGGAAAAAAGGAGAATTGAGTTGTCATATACTGGTACAAATTCTCATTGTTGAATGCAATCATGATGTGTATATGTAATGCACCAATAAAGATTTCAATTAAATAAAATAGAAGAATCAAAATTATCCCATGTGTACTAATAGAGTATTGTAAAAGTACAATGAAATAAGGAATCAGTGATGAAAGAAATCACAAAATTTATACAGATACACGGAAATTAAACAGTACCTTCTTGAATATTCTACCATCGGGTCACAGGTGAAATCAGTAAGAAACTAGACAGTTCTGGGAATCAAACAATATTGCCAGTACAGGAGTTCAGAACTTCTAGGACACAGTGAAACCTGTCCTAATAGGAGGGCTTATAGCTATGAATGCCCATGTCAGAAAAACAGAGCAAGTTCAAATAACCAAAGGAAGCACTTCCAGGTCAAAGAAAAATGAGAATAATTCAAATCCAAGGCTACTACAAGGAAGGAAATTACAAAGATTGGAGCAGAAACCAATGGAAATTAGACTTAAAAAACAAGCCAGTACAAAGAATCAGTTAATTAAAGAGCTGGTTTTTGAAAGGATAAACAAAATTAAGACAACTAGTCAATCTTACAAAAAAAGAAAGAAGAAACTCAAACAGTCCAATTAGAAAAAGGTGAAATGCGTGGACTCTACTGAAATCCAGAAGATTATTAGTAACTACTTTGTTGTTTTAGTGAGGATTGGTGGGGAGGGTTGGCAGTGCCAGGGGTCAGAGTTGGGCCCTTGTGCTTACAAGTAGGCACGGTGCCACTGAGCTAAATCCCTGGCCCTGTTAGTAATTACTTTGAGAATCTGTACTCTGAAAAAATGGAGATTTCATAAGAAATGGATAGATTCTTAGATATACATGAACAATGGACGTTGTACCCAAAAGACATACTTAAAACACTGAATATTCCAATACTGGACAGTAAAATTGAAGA
The DNA here is from genome assembly GCA_004026965.1 of Petromus typicus. Lineage (NCBI taxonomy): Eukaryota > Metazoa > Chordata > Mammalia > Rodentia > Petromuridae > Petromus > Petromus typicus. The sequence goes on from PVIR01012533.1 coordinate 9,893, forward strand.
AGTAATTAATAAACTATCCGAGTAGGAAAATCCCAGGTCCTAAAGGAATCACTGTAGAGTTCCACAAGAACTTCAGGGAAGATCTAACACCTGCACTCTGCAAAGTCTTTAATTAAATTCAAGGGAAATGATTGCTCCCAAACTCACTCCTATAAACTAGCATTTCCTGATTCTACAACCAAAAAGGACTCAAACAAAAAAGGGAAGTGTAGGTGAATCTCTTTAATAAACACAGATAACAAAAATCCTTGAGAAGTTACTGGCAAACAGGATTTAATAAATCAAGAAGGTCACACACCTTGACTGAGTAGGCTTTATCCCAGGGATGCAGGGATAGCTCAGCATTTGTAAATCAGTAGATGCAGTTCATCACACAAACAGAAGAGAGACAGATCATCTTGGCTGGTGCAGATAAAACCTTTGACAAGATGCAGCATCCATTCATGATAAAAAGCTGGATGAAAATAAGTAGAGAAGGACTTTACTTCAAGCTGATAAAAGACATTATGGCAAACCAACAGCCAACGTCATAGTAAGGGAAATCCGAAAGGAGCAAGATAAGGATGCCCACCAGCACCACTTCCGTCTATTACAGTTCTTGAAACAGCCAGAACAGAAAGAAAAGATAAATATATATACAAAAGTAGGGTTCATATTATCATTATATGCAGATGACATGATCCTCTACCTAGAAGACCCCCCAAATTCCACTAAAATACTTCCAAAATTAATAACCAAATTTAGCAGTGTCACAGATACAAAGTCTTGACACAAAAATCCATAGCATTCCTGTATTCCAGTAGTGAACTTGCTGAGAAAGAAATTAGGGAAATAGTACATCACCATAGCATCAAGAACAGCTAAACACTAAGGAATTAGGAAGTAAAAGATATCTTTTCATAAAACATGTAGTACCCTGAAAAAGGACATTGATGAGGACATCAAAAAAATTGAAAACTATCCCTTGTTCCTAGAGATCAAATGGGGTGAAAATGCTGTACTTCCAAAACTCAAATACAGGGATAGAGCAGTTCCAGTCAAAATACACACAGCATTCCTCACAGAACGGGAGCAAATGTCCTAAAACCCACATGGAACTAGAAGAGACCTGGATTAGCAAGAGCAGTCCTGGCCAACAAGAGCAAGACAGGAGGCAGCACAGTCCTAAACTGTAGGGCCGCAGTGAGAAGTGAAGGACAAGAGGTTCCTTCCGGGACGTGCTTGGGTTCTTCTGTGTCTAGTAATGTTGTACAGCTTCTCTTACCCTTGAGGTTTTACATCAGGTGCTTTTCTCTAACAAATACAGTGTTCAGCTTTTACCCCTGAAAATGACAAGATTTGAATTGCTTTGTTTTAGTTGAAGAGAATTGAAGATAGATACTTTTAAATAAATATTTTCCCTTCTTCTTACCCCGATCCATTCTAAGGCCTAAACCTACATTGGACAAAATATGGCCAAGAGATCTGTGTAAATATGCCTATGCTTTGGTATGTAGATGTGTAATTTTGCACTAATATGTAATGTTTCCTCTTGAGGATGCATGAGTCTTATTCACTGTGGAACATTGGTCTAGATTTTTCACAGTGGTTCCATTCCAGAGCAGAATCAAAAAGGAATATGGTTTGACACAAAATCAGGACTGTCGTATTGGCCTAAAACTTGAGAGTCATCATTTTGGAGGTAGAAAGAACACTCATCTCATTTAGAGGAGGGCTTGCTCGTATATTATTTACATATGCTATAATTAAATCTTTGTTTAAAGATGTGCTCATGCCATTCTTCCAAAATACTTCGTTAGTGAGCAATTCACCCTCTAGTCTGTTTCCAGGAGTGTTGAACAGGAACTTAAATCAATAAACTATTTTTCATTAAATCTCTTTTTTTTGTCGTATACTACAGATGTTATAAAGAAGAAAGAGAAGTGCTAAATGTTTTTGAAAATACACACTGTAATAGGTTTAGATGCTATTTCTAATGTGTTTGTCTTGGATGGGTTAGCAAGAGGCCAGGGGAATCACAGAGCCCGGCATCAGGAGCACGGATGGCGGTGTCAGTCCTGACCTTCACCACAACCGTGGCAGCCTGACACAGTGAGAGCTGTGTGGGCCTGTGGGTCGGAAGGCAAGCCCTGGAAGTCATGTAAATTGTTGTTTGGATAACTGTTTGAGCTGTAAATACTTGTTAGATGACATTAATAAGGTTATTGATGGAGGAAACTTATAGAGCCAGAGTTGAGAAGCACCATGCCTATCTGTGCCTGTGCCTTGGAGTGACTCGGCCAGGCACTTGGTGCTCCTTGCTGTTTGGGATGGTGGTCCCTGGGCAGCATGTTACAAATGACAGTTCTAGAAAAGTGCTCGCCAGCTAATCCAGCACACGCTGGACAGTCAACCTCATTGAAATCTGGGGTTGCCAAGAAAAGCCCTCCATGTTCAGGAGTGCCTCACATGTCTACTTCACTCCTTCCAAAGAAAACCCAGTATGGGGTGTCAATATTAGATACCACACCAAAAGATTTTCTGAGGAGGAGCTAGCATAGTGCTGCACACCTATAATTTCAGCACTCTAGGAGACTAAGGCAGGAAGATCACAAGTTCAAGTCCAGCCTTGGCACTCTAGCAATTTAGTGAGATCCTATCTCAAAGTGAAAAATAGGGGTAGTTGGGTTGTAGCTCAGTGTGAAAGCCCTGATTCCAACCCCTAATGCTGAGGGAAAAAGAAAAAAAGACTTTTCTAAAGAAAAAGGATTATTCATATAGAAGTAGAAAGTGAGTTAGAGGGGCCGGGGAGTTAGCTCAGTGGTTCCAGCGCCTGTCTCGCAAGCGCAAGGGCCCGGGTTCGATTCCCCGGTAACCACATAACAATACTGGGTGTGGAGACCCACACTCAGCAGCAACCAGTACCACATACCACAGTGCCGGGCGTGGTGGCTCACGCCTGTAATCCCAGCACTTGGGAGGCAGAGGCAGGAGGATTGTGATGTGAGTTGGAGGCTGAGCTCAGGGCCAGCCTGAACCACAAAGCGAGACCCTGTCTCAAAAAACCTAAAAAAAAAAAAAAAAAAAGAAAGTGAGTTAGAAATCTTTTTAACGTATGCAGTGTCTACATACTTTAGCATTTCTGGTTTATTCACTTTTCAGTTAGACTTTTTTTTTTTTTTTTTGAGACAGGGTCTCACTTTTGTAGTTCAGGCTGGCCCTGAGCTAGGCGTCGAACTCACAGCAATCCTCCTGCCTCCGCCTCCCTGAGTGCTGGGATTCCAGGTGTGAGCCACCACGCCCAGTTGAGATCACAATACTTAATAAGCACTAAATCATTGCCGCCTTATTCTCTGTGAGACACAATTCTTTGATGAAAAGGTTTTATGAATACTGATCGTGTCTTTACCATGCAAAGAATAAAATGAACCAAGTAAAACAAAGGGATTCACTCAGTGATGGTCTGCTAAGGCAGACATGTTAAGAAACTTTCTTTTTCAGCAGTCTAGAACTACTACAACAAGCTATTGATGTAACAGATTTTCTGTTTAATTCCCAAACAGAGCAACATTTTGCTGATGTTGTGCTTAGTGAAGAATTTCTCAATCTTGGCATCGAACAAGTGTGCAGCTTAATCTCAAGTGATAAACTTACCATTTCCTCAGAGGAGAAGGTAAGTGTGATTTGCCATCCCCATTATCCAGTGACACTATCTTTTGCTGTCTTCATTTCCATCTGTTTCATAAACTTGTGATCCTGTGTGTAGTGAGATCTGAAGTTAAGAAACTCAGCTAGTTGACTTAATTATGTATGTCCACTTTGTGGGAAATTCCTCAAGCTGCTACACTTGTGCAGCAAGGGGCTCGCACACATCAGATTGTCTGAAACAAGTGTCTTCTGGGGTTCCGGGGCCTGCCGGCTACAAAGCAAGCTCGAGTCAGAGGGCCAGGATTATGCATGAGGTCAGGAGGACTTCAGCAAACTACAGGCTGAAGCCTGAGGCTGAGGCTGAAGTGCCAATTTTATTCTCAGTGTTCCTTTTGTAGTACTCTTACAGCAGTGAGTATGTGCAGAGATTACAGTCAGTGGTTAAAGGTTTACAAAGGTGACAATCAATTAGGTAAAAAGCTTGGTATCAGTCTGCTCACCTTTGGGTCTTAACCACTTCTTGTTTGGGGTCACTATTCAGCAAAAGGTAAAACATCTGTTATAGCCAGAACTTGTTGCTGATGTGTTATTATTACAATGGAGGTTACAAGATCGCTCTCCACAGTTGCTCAGGGAAATGTAAAGAGAAACTAGCCCCGTGACCCTTCATGAAGAGAGGGGAAAAAGTGCAGAGCTAAGCTGCCAGGGGACTGTAAATTCCTGGTACGAGTGCCCTTACACTGAAGCTGCTTCCCACTCTGTGGAGTGGGTGTCTTCCTATGCCTAGATACGCGCGTGACTGTGATCTACACAAAGCATTTGTCAGTACTGTAATTTCACTCTCTGTGAGTTGAAAGAAGCTTCCTGAGGGGCTAAGTTTGGCCCATTCTACCCTGCGCTTCCTTCTGTCATCTTTGTTTAGCTTGGTTTCTCAGGGCTTGCGCGCACCCCGCCGGGGGAGTGTGCCTTCTCTGCCCTTCTCCTGCTGTCCTGCTCTGCAGCAGCTGCTGCCCAGTGCAGCCCTCCATCTCTCCCCATTTCAGGCTGCCTGTATCATCTTCCTGCACCTTTTAAGTGGTTGCAGGAAGGAGCTTCTTGCAGTGTGTTGGTTAGTTTTGGGGAAATGAGGATTATGGCACGTGGGAATTAGGACATGAAGCTCTTGAAAGCAACTGTGCTGACAAGAAGTGGAACTTGAGTTTCTCTTGTGTTAGTTTGCATTTAAGGTTATGTAAACTGAATGTGTTTCTCAGAACAGTCACTGTACCTGGGAATGAAAAGGCAGCCTTTATTGTTCATTTGAATCCTAAAAAATATGTGAAAGCATCTGTGAGATGCATGATTTTAGCATGTTGGAAATATGGAGGATGGCATTGCCATTTACACGGCAGACACATACATACTAAGTGTATGCCTCACACCAGATGCTGTCCTGGGGCCTGAGGCGTAAGGAGATGAACAGAACAGACTTAGGTCACCTAGTGGAGTAAATGGATGGTTACAGAACGCTGTGAAGGAGCACACAGCTATAAGCCTAGCACTTTGGAGAGACTGAGGCAGGAGGATCATGAGTTCAAGGCCAGACAGTCACATCCCATCTCAAAAAAGAAAAAAAGAATGCTGTAAAAAGCTACCTATATAGAGGCTCTTAATTCTGCTAGGGATGGTAGTTGAGCTTAGTTCAGATGGGTGATTTAACTCTTTGAAAATAAGTTCAAGAAAAATAGGGCTGGGTGGGAATGGAAAGAGCATTTTAGGGAGAGGAACAGAATGTACAAACGGAAAGAGTTTAGAGTGGGGCTGGGTGCCGTTTGCACACCTGGAGTCTTTAGTTACTCAGGAGGCTGAGACAGGAGGATTGGAAGTCAAGATTCAGCCCAGGCAGCTGAGCAAGATCTTGTCTTAAAATTAAAATTTAAAATCGGCTGGATGGAGATGTAGCTCAGTGCTCCTTGGATTCAATATGTAGTTCCACCAAAAAAACAAAAAAGTATGTAAGAATGATTATATTTAGTTTTCTTAACTATGGTTCAAGTTTATACCAAGTTTGGGAGAATGGCAGGAGATGGAATGGAGTATCTTCTCAGCTATGATAAAATTAACCTAATTGCAGAGATGAAGACCCTTTAGGGCTTTTAAGCAAGAGGAGAGTGTTACAGTAAGCCTACTCTGGAGGAGTGTCCTGAGGGCTGTTCTGGTTTTTACTGCTGCCTAACAAGCCACCCAGAACATAAGCAATACCTTGTTACTAGCAGGCGCAGGACCTGACAGTCGGTGTCCGTGTGGGCCCTGTTGGGTCGTTTGCTTCTGCAGCACGGCATCCAAGGCTGGAGGAGCCTGAGTGCTGAGGTCTGTAGCTGGTTCCTGGGAACTGTAGATCAGGGGCGTCAGTTGTGCAAGTGACATCTTGAGGGTCTGGAATGTCCAAGGTGGCTCCTTCTCTGACTTTGGCTCCTGACAGGGCTTGTTTTTTCCTCTCCGTATCCCTGTCTCTCTCCTCCCTTCTCTGTAATTTGCTTTGGTTTTTCATAATGTAGTGGTTTCAGCTAAGGGAGACGCAAGTGAAAGTTACCAGGCGTGTGGGACCGATTTTAGAAATCACTGTGGCGCTCTGCCAGTTACACAGCGCAGCTTAGGTCCAGGGTAGAGGTAACGGGGTGAAGGTGCTGCAAGATGTGATTGATGAGCGGCTGGTGGAGACTGTCCTTTACACTGAACCAAAGGAGCTATAGTGGAGTGAACGAGGCCCGGGGGAACATGGTGGACCCACCCCGAGATCAGGAAGAGCTGGTGTTAGATAGCAGAAGCTGGGATAAGGGGAAGTATGGATAGAATTCAGGGAATATAGAATGACTCGTTCACTTCTTTTTATTTAGCACCTGGCCTTTAGAAGTGCTTTATACGTACTTGTTGACAGAATTAGAGAAGGGTGATAATTACGAAGTGCGTTATTTTTAGGTCTTGCTCTATTCCTATTCCAAAATAACCTATTTTTGTTCCCAGTAATCTATTTGCATGTTGTCATAAATATTCTAAACCTTTTTATATTGAATTTTTTATTGGTATATTTTATGGACACACAATGTTCATACTCAAAATTAAAAATTTGTACCAGTGTGCAACACAATTTAGTTCTCATTTTTTCCCACTCCCCTACTCACCCTACTCACCCCTACCCCTACCCCTATATACATATGCTTTGTTTCTTTTTTTAGTGTCATATTTTTTCTTTTGCTTCATTGCTGACCCCTACCCTTTTCCTTTTGAATATTTTCTATTTCACAGTATCTGTTATACATTCTAGAACCCATTTACATCTTCAGATTCTCATATGAGAGAAAAGATATGAACTTACATATCTAAACTTACATATCTGTGACCTGTTTATTTTAGTTATGAGTATGAGCACTCAAGGTATGTCTATTTGAGTATAAATGACTCAGATTTGTCATTCGTTATGGCAGAGTAATACTCCATTTTATATATATATATATATAAAAAAACCCATATCTTCTTTTTTTTTTTTTTTTTTTTTTTGAGACAGAGTCTCGCTTTGTGGTTCAGGCTGGCCCTGAGCTCAGCCTCCAACTACCATCACAGCAATCCTCCTGCCTCTGCCTCCCAAGTGCTGGGATTACAAGCGTGAGCCACCACGCCCGGCACTGTGGTATGTGGTACTGATTGCTGCTGGGTGAGTCTCCACGCCCAGTATTGCATGTGATTACCTGGAATCAAACCCAGGCCCTTGCTTTTGCAAGACAGGCGCTGAACCAGTGAGCCAAATCCCTGGCCCCACCCATATCTTCTTTATCCAGTCTCCAATTGATGGGCATTTGGGTTGTTTCCAAGGTTTAGCTATCACAAATTGAACTGCTATAAATATGAGTGCACATATGTTACTATGATATGATTCTCCATAATCTTCAAGGTGATCAAATAATACATTCATCAGTCTAAAGGAAAACTGTGCACAAAAACTTTGTCTTCATATTGGCTTATTAGCTTTCTCTTAGGGATATGTTGTAAGTAGTAATGCCTTTATTTAGTTTGCAAAATAATTCAAAATATTAATTTTTTTTTTTTTGAGACAGATCTCGCTTTCATAGTTCAGGCTCAGCCTTGAACTCACAGCAATCCTCCTGCCTCTGCCTCCCGAGTGCTGGGATTACAAGTGTGGGCCACCACACCCAGCACTGTGGCATGTGGTGCTGATTGCTGGTGGGTGTGAGTCAGCATGCCCAGCATTGTTCTTTGTGGTTACCAGTTATCAGACTCTGGACCTTGCACTTGCAAGGCAGGTGCTGGAACCACTGAGCTAAATCCTTGGCCCCTAAAATATTATATTTTAGTATATTCTATTGTAACAGAACAGAATTGATTTTTTCTACAGACTCTCAATATATTCGATATTTATAAACCTACAGAAAAGTTCAAAATTTGTAAAGAGTAGGTGATTTTCTGTACAGAGTATTATTCTGCTTTATTATCTTGGGTGCTTTTTATTCCAAAGGGACTTGAGGTTTAAATCTATGTAAGTGAACTAGATTTAGTTTGGAAAAGCAGCGAAAAGCTCATGTATTATTGTACTGTTTTATAGCTACCATTCATGTTGAATAGGAGTAAATAACATTTCATAAAATGCTTGGTACCTATCAAATGAAAAGTACTTACTAAATATACAGAAGTACTTAAAATTCCATGTGTAAAACAAGAGAAAGAAATGGAGCAAATACATCCTCTTTAAGAACGTAAGTTGTAAGGAACAGAGAAAGGGGATGTTGGTAGAACCTCTGCAGTCAAGTTCTAGTCTCCTGTGAACCTGACAGCACAGGTGAATTAATTAATGTACAGACATGAGACTGAAAGAAAAAGCTGAGCTTGGGCCTGACCCATGATGCTCTGGGCAGCAAAGCCAAAGGATCTGGAACTTGTCACACCTTATTCAGTACCTCAGGAGTAACAAACATGTCTGGTCAGTGGCTTCAGTATATTCCTGAACAATGAGTATCTTCTGTTGATTAGGAACTTGTCCACTCATCATGACATTATTGGGTCACTGAGGTCTTAGCTGTGACTAGAGATGAAAGTGGACTGATGTCTCCATGTGCCATCGCCAGCTTGAGGAAAACTAGGCCGAGTCATAATTTTAATTGTGAGGTGACTTTTCCCCAAAATTATGTGGAATTGCTCCCAACAGTAAGCCAGGATTTTGAAAACATCTGAAGCATGGGTTAAACCCGGGTATCTTAGCGAGAGTTGTATTCTGTTTTGTCCAGATGAACCTAACATATTACTTTACTTTTCCTTTCTTGTATTTTCTGCAAGGTATTTGAAGCAGTGATAGCATGGGTGAACCATGACAAGGATGTCAGGCAAGAGTTCATGGCTCGGCTGATGGAGCACGTCCGCTTACCTTTGCTTCCTCGGGAGTATTTAGTCCAGGTAACACACACACAGAAGGTACAGCCGTGCCTAGCTCCCATCACAGGGTGGGAAAGCAGCAGAATCCTGGCCGTGGAGTGCAGGGCAGAGGGCCGTGAGGAAGGCGCCTGTGGTCTCTGACCATTCCCAGGGTCGTCTTCCACCCCTACCTGTGATTCAGATAAGTAAGTATTGTCTTAGAGGTCTTGACAGTAGTAGTCGTGGTGATTTAAATGTGCCCGTGGCTGCTCCTTAGTGCTCTGAGTCTGCTTCTCTTTTCTTCTGAGAGCTTCTTCTGAGTTCCCAGGAGGATTAGTTTCAGTTTGATCCAGAGCCTGGGGCTATAGGTCATACTTGCCTAGTGTGCTCAGGGTCCTGGATCTAATCCTTTGCATTGTAGAAAAAAAGAAAAAAAAGAAAAAAAAGCAGTAAAACAGAATTAAAGCATGTAACAGGGGCTGGAGGTATAACTCAGTGGTAGTTGGCTGATGTAGGTGAGGCCCTGGGTGTTTAGTTTAGTACTGCAAAAATCAAACAGAACAAAGCTAACAATTTAGCGAGGGACCTAGTGATGGGTGCCTGTAATCCTAGCTACTCAAGAGGCTGCAGCAAGAGGAGTGTACGTGCGAGGCCAGCCTGGAAAAACAGCAATATTCTGTCACAGAATAAGGCGGAGCTCAGTGCCAGAACATTAGTCGGGCACTGGCAAAGCCCCAAGTTCAAAATAAAACAGAAAAGAAAAAATTTTTGACCCAAAGGCTATTTAATTCTACTTAATAATGTCACAATGACATTTATTTGGTTTTTTTATTTATAAGCTAAAGAAAAACAGGTTGAGAAGTAAATGATTATTAGTTCTGAACAACTTAAAATGTACCCTTATTAAGCATCCTTCCAGAAACATTTCAGCGTCACCATTGTGATTGGATCTATCTGAAGAAGAATTTCTGAATTTCTAACCTTTCAGATGCATGTCTTTCTGGTGGTGCATGTCTAATCCTAGCTACTTGGGAGGTTGAGGCAGGAGGATCACAAGTTAGAGGCCAGCCTGAGTATCTTGGCAGGACCTTTTCTGAAAACAAAAACAATCCAAACTGAATTTTTTTTTTTTAAGTGCTGGGACTATAGATCATCGTGAGGCTCCATACTCAGTCCCCAACTCATATCTGATCCTTTTAGGATTTCTTGAAACCTCATTATTATTATTATTATTTTTTGAAACCTCATTATTTAATAAAATTAAATAAATTCAGTCCTTTGGTGTTAGAAAAATTATGAACACAAAACTCTGTCCTATATTTGAGGTCCAAAATAGCAGAACAATATATGTTTATGACATAGAAAAATTATTTTAAAGTATTTTGAATCTCTTTAAGGATGAGAAACTGGTGAATATAATATCTAAAAGTTCACCGTCCTCTATAGCTGACATTGAAGCTTGTAATTTGCACTGCAGTTCTTTGCATTGTTACTGAGATGCGCTGCATTTTTCTCTGTTGACCAGATGGCTGAGGAGAAGACAAGCCTGATCTAGAGAGGATAGTAACTGCGTTCTTTCTTTTCTTTGCTTCTGTGTCTTTGGCAGTTTCATTTGCCCTCACTGAATATGTCTGCTTTCTTCTTCCAGAGGGTTGAAGAAGAAGCACTGGTCAAGAATAGCAGCGCTTGCAAAGATTACCTCATTGAAGCTATGAAGTATCATTTGCTGCCCACAGAGCAGCGGATACTGATGAAGAGCATCCGAACACGGCTGAGGACACCGATGAACCTTCCCAAAGTAGGGTCTCTTGTTCATACTTGTTATTGTCTCATCTGAAGACCCTAATTAGCTAAATGTAAATATTTTTACGTGTCTGAATTTCTGTCATTTATTGCTTGTTTCCTTGCAAGATGCAGTATACCTAAGAATACGTCGTTGAATATATGATTTAATTTCTCTTGATTTTTATATGTTAAAGGTGAGGATTGTTTGGTTCATTTGATCTTTAAAAACTACATGCTGTCACTTTGGTGAAACAGGCAGCTGGTGATGGTCCCTTTGTAGTTTTACTAGCTCTCATTATAGAAGAAAGTGCTAGCTGTAGTCAAAGAGGAAAATCACTCCATGCAAAAAGATCCCTCCACAAGCAAGGTGGTTGTATAGCTGGAGCTCTGGTAGTTTCATAGACTGATGTAGCAGTATGGAGGTTATTCAATTCTTCCTGTTCCTTTGTGTGTACTGTGTTAGTTCCCCATACTTTATATGTGGCTTCTCCAACCTAGATTTTCTTACGTCTTCTCATATCTCCAGTGTACATGTTTTCCTGTGCAGTTCATATTCTAATTTTCTTTTTGGTTCTGACCATTTGTGTTTTACCACTTTGATTTTCCTTATAGAATAACCCTTCATTTCTGTCTGTTTCCAATTCTTTATGCTCTATTTGCGTCTTTACAAAACCAGAAGACCAACACTTCAGGTACCATTTTGTGTGTGGTCTAATCAGAGTGATTCATCATGATTTTACCTGTTTTTATTTTTAACTTGTATGTGTTTGGGGCAGTGCTGGATGAAGAAACAAGAATCGTTACCCACTGTTTTCTCGTATCATTCTTTAGTTATTCCTCTATCCTTTCCTTTCAATTATGTCTTTTAAATACTTTCGCTTTAATGCATTTATTTTTTTCCAAGTTTTATTTTTGGAGTCAACATATTTAACATCTGAATTGGTGGGTTTTTTTTTTTAACCCAGTGTTAATGTCAGTTCTCAATTTATAGTGTTGTTTTTTACTTGTTTTTCTAGATCATTAGTGAATATTTTTAAATGCACCTCAATGTTCTCCCTAGTGACACTGCATTTGAAATACCCTTGTGGGAAAACAGTCCATTTGTATAAATTTTCAGCCTCTATGATTATTATCTAAGCTCCAAATGAGTAATTTGTTGTAAACACTTGATGAAATTGAGAATCAAATGGATTCAAATGTGGTTGATTTTTTGGCATCCTCCTTCATGTTACTCATCATTTTACTGGCCCCCTAGAAATTCAGATGCTTTTCTCAAAATAGTCTAAATTTTTACTGAAAATTCTTGTCACTTAACGAAAGGAATTTACAAGCCTTCACTTCCTACCCTGTTTTGAAAATTGGTATTTGCCTTTTTTAAATTTTCTGATCTCTCCTCAGTTCTCCACGATTTTCCCAAAATAATTGTAAGTGCCTCAGTAAGTACGCTAGCTGGCTCCCTAACACCTTAGTATGCATGTCATCTCAGTCCGCTGACTTTCTGAGTGTTTACATTTCCCAAATCCCTCTGTACCTGCTTTTATAAGTAGCCATCTTTATAAGTCTTCATTACTTCATATTTGTCCATATTATTTAATGTCAGTTTTTGTTCCTTCAAAAAGATCAATTTATAAAAGGTGTTCAGAGTATTGGCCATACAATTAAAGGTACCATTTCGTTCATGCTAATCTTCCAACTTCCTTCTCGTTTATCTTTAATACTTTTAAATATTTCCATTTTTGGGGGAAATTTCTTCTCGTCCCTCTTCTGGCTTCTTTAGCTTTGCTATGTTTAGCCATGCTGCAGAGAGGCCTTTAGATAAAAATTCATTTCTCATTTCTGGAGTAAACATGTCACTTTTGCAAAAGAGTTCCTGATAAAATCCTCACATGTGTTTTATTTTCTCTTTGTAAAGTTGGGGTCGTCTGTTCAGCGTGCCTGGTTTCTGGGTTCTCCAGAGGGCTACAGTTCTGGATTTTTTAGTTAGAGGCCTGTGTATGCTGCCTTTGATTTTGCTGTATTGGTGGTTCAAAAAGTGGAGCCACCTACAAGTGGCCAGTGGATGCAGTGCTGGTGTTTCAACTTGGTGGGAGCCCTTCTCTGTGTTTACGCACACATTTTTGAAAAGGCGCTTGTGGTGGAAGCTTGCTTGTAGTGGAAGCTTTCCGACAGCACCAGTTGTTTTAGATGGCTTACATTCAGGATTAATTATACGCAACTAGGTAAAAATGAAGCAAAGATGGGTTTCTTCTGCATATGACTTTAGTAATAATGCATCTCATTATCATCATGAATCAGTTGAGCAAACTGTGGTGGCAGGGTGGAGGCAATTATTTTAACATTGTGATACTTTTCTATGCCAGTGACTTATCCTTTTTATATTATGTTCCAGTTTGTGAGCTCATACTAATAGAATATCTTACACGTTAGTTTTGCAGTCTCAGTAAATGCTAATAGGATTGTGTAAGATATTCTTGGATTTGGGCAGCATAATTAAGACCTGTGTTTTGCTTCTGTACTTCACTAGCTCCCTTTTCTCTTTGGAATCTGTTTTTTGTCGTTCTTGTTGTTGTTGTTTTGGGTTTTTTTGCAGATTTTTTTTTCCCGGATGTATATTTTTCCACTCAATATCTACTGAAATTTCTAATTTAAAAATTATGAAACTTGATTTGGTTTTAGGAGACATTTTATAATCTAATATTCATTAGATGGAGAAAATAAAGAGAACCGGGCCAGGGATGTAGCTCAGGGGCTGGGGATTTAGCTCGGTGCTGTGCCTGCCTGGCAAGCAGAGTCTTGAGTTCAGTTCCTGGTATCTCCCCACAAAGGAGAACAAAATTAAATTGCCCTACTTTTTAAGATCATCATATGAGTTTTCTTGGCTTCCTACTCCTTACTGTCCTCAAATGTTACATTTTACTCTTCCCGGGCCTCTTGTTCCTGTAGGAATAATTAGTGTGATGTTTCTCAAATGAGGTCAGGTGTCTTTTCCAAGCATAAAAGCACCTCTTCCTGGCAGCAGCAGTGGTCTCCAGCAGTTTCTTTCTGCCCCTGCTCTCCTGCCCTCCTGTTGTTCATTCTTCCTGGTTGTCCTTTATTTCTGATTGCCAGAGTCCAGATCCTTACCCTATTCTGCTTCTCCTTGGTAACTAAAGATCAAAAATGATCAATGTCCTCTGTTCCCCTCCACTCTCATTTTGATGTATAAAAGTAGACTCTTGCATAGAAATAATGAGATTTCAAAATTTGCAAATCATTCATTCTATAAATCACTATTGCAGACCTGGTGATTGAACCCAGGGTCTTTGTACTGAGCTATATACCCGCCCTCTGTTCTTCTAAATTTGGGGGAAGGGTCTCGTTAGTTTCCCAGGTTGGGTCAATCTTGCAGTCTTCCTACATTAACCTTTGAGAATGCTGTGATTACAGATGTCTGCCACTACACTTGTTTTTGTTTTTTAATCTTTATCAAGTGTATTATATAAGACTTTTAAGTTTATGTTTTCTTTTTCTGAGACTGAGTGGCTACGTAGCCCAGACTAGCTTTGAACTTGAAGCAGTTCTCGTGCCTCAGCTGTCAGAGGACTGGGATCACAAGCATGTGTTACCACACCTAATTTAAGACTCTTAATATTGTGTAACTATATAGCAGAGTTTTGAAATTTTGAACACATAACCCTAAGTACAAGGTTGACCTTAATATGCTTTCCAATTCTTTGGTTTAATGGTCTTGACTCTTTGTATGTGTGTTTATGTTAGGAAGGAAGTGTAATATGGATTTTATTCTTTTGAATTCAGCGCTAGATAGATAGACCTGAAGTACATTTATGGTTGGTTTATGGTCAGTCTTATTTTAATTACAGTTGTTTTTTAAAATTTTATTTTGTTTTTGATGGTGTTGGGGATTGAACCTAGGGCCATGAATGTGCAAAGCCACCACTCTCCTGCTGAGCGGCATGCCCTGGCCCTTTCAGTCTTATTTTAAGACTTTTTAAATTCTTTATGCTTCCTACTAACTAACAGATATAGGCTTCTTTTAGAGACTTGGGATTTGCTAGGATCCAGGAATCGTATTTTCTTTGTCCATATCTTTCTATAGTTCTAAGTACAGGTAGGTAGGTCATGGCTCCAAGTTGCAAACCTCTCTTTGTGTGTATGACTTACTTCATGTTCTGTTTGTTTTGATTTTCTGTTTTTCTTTAACATCTCTTTTTCCTATCATCATCACATCTTCTCTCTAGAGTCCCTGTCACTCTTTAGTTTTTCCTGGAAGTTATCAATTGCACTGATGCTCTCTGGATCAGACAGTAGTATTTGCAGTAATGCCGGAAAGCGCTCATATGTACTCTGCAGTGATCCTTCCCTGCCCCAAAGCTCTGGCTCCCCTCCCCAAAAGCTAAATCAGAACAGCTTTCCACTTTCTGATCCACAGTCGCAGTTATTGCCTACACTGGTCCTATAGCCTTCAGATTCTGTATAGTTGCATTTCGTTCTTGACTTGCTTCATGGGTTCTGTTTCTATAGTGAGATTTATGAGCTTTTGTCTTACTGTATTTCTTGTGTATAACATCTAGCTCTGTTCTAGTCACTTACTAAATAGCTGTGGGACTGACTCAAGAAAGTGCATAGTCCACATTCATTCTCTACAGTAGACTAGTGCATCTGTTCATTATGACTTCTCACATCTCCATCATTTGTCCTGTTGGTTTTATTTTTGAGGATCAAGAGAGTCTTTCTCCTTGAGATCCAGGAGTTTGTGCTTTCCACTCAATCTCAATTTTTCCTCCCTTTTTGATAAGTTTCTGCCTTTTCCCATTGTTCGGTACCTTCCTGTCCTTCTGACCTCACCTCCCCGTAACGTGTTCATGCCTATCTGTCCTCCAAGGCTGTGGAAATCTAATCTCTGGTCACTGTACAACCAGGGTGTGGTTTACAGCAAGCTCTGTGACATACCGCAGCCTTGCCGGTGCTGACTGCCTGCTGTATTTTGGCTTAAATACTGCTTTTGCTTGAAGGATCAGAAATTTAACTTGGTTTCTGAAATCCTTATTTTTGACTAAATGTGCTAGACAATAGAATTGTAGTTCTAACCTATGCCCCCTTGTTGTTGTTTATTACATGTTGGTTAGGAATCGTTTTCCCTCAGCTCCCCCCACCATGTCCATCCTAACACTTGCCATACCAGTGTCTTCCTAGGATGTTTTACATCTCTCATGGTGAAACAGTCATTTATTCAAGCACGTCCATCTCTCCCCACACAGTTGATGGTGGTGGTTGGGGGCCAGGCGCCCAAGGCAATCCGCAGCGTGGAGTGCTATGACTTCAAAGAAGAGAGGTGGCACCAGGTGGCAGAACTGCCTTCCCGCAGGTGCAGGGCCGGTGAGTGGCACTCTGGCTGTCTCGTTTCTGGGGGTCTCTGAGATCTGCTGTCCCAGTCTTATTCTGTTCACAAAGAGAGTGTCTAATAGAAAGACACAGATTGGTTAGCTCTTCTGTTCACAGTGATTCGAGGGCCTCAGGGAGCTCACATTAGACACAAGTGTCTGTCCGCGTCTTGCAGAAGCTTTCTGATGTGAGCTGACAGACTTGGCACTCTGCTGTACATTACTCTAGTCACTTTTCCTGAAATGTTGAGAGGGGCACCTAGACGTGGGACTCAGCTGCAAGCCACAGTTCCTTTCATTTAAGCATCCAGTTTGCAAATATTTGTTCAAATGAGATCTTTTTTAGCCAAAACTATAGTCAGAACTCCTGAAGACTGACACGTGAATCCTGATCCCTCCCCTTCAGTAGAGTGAATTGTAGATGTAACGGGCGTTCTTGCGGTGAGGTCTGCTTCCTTCCCTGTGAGCTGTGTAGTGCTCGGGTGTAGCCGGTAGAGCACTAGCCTGAACAACCATGTAGCAGACATCTATTGCACATCAGTAGAAGCATTGGTAGTATTTTATCTTGGTTTAGAGCCATCTAATTTTACTAGGTTGGTAGGTTTTTCTCCTCAGTGTTATTCTGCCATTGAGCCATAGCCCATAACCCACTAGATTTTAATGGAACTTTAAAACCGCTTTTCATTTTGTTACTATCAACAGAGCTACAGTTAATTTGCTATACACACATTATTGAGCACTTGTGATTACAATCAGGATTCTCCTAAGAGCAACGTATTCTGCCGACAGCCCTAGGTTTCCTGCGAGGCGGTGGATATGTCGTGTCCACCATTAACGCTGCTTCTTCTTGCAGGGATGGTCTATATGGCTGGGCTTGTTTTTGCTGTCGGTGGCTTCAATGGCTCGTTAAGAGTCCGCACTGTGGATTCCTATGACCCCGTGAAGGACCAGTGGACCAGTGTGGCCAACATGCGCGACCGGAGAAGCACTCTGGGAGCTGCTGTGCTAAATGGCTTGTTATATGCTGTGGGAGGCTTCGATGGGAGTACAGGTAGTGTCATTTTTCCTTCTTCATTTCTATTTTTTTTTAATTAAAATCGTTATTGGTACTTTACATACACACATCATGATTGCACTCCACAATGGGGATTTGTACCAGTATAAGACACAACTTAATTCTCATTTTTTCCCATAGCCCTACACACCCTACCACCCCCCTATATACATAAAATTTGTTTCCTTTCTTTTTTGTTATAATCTCATTATTTTTCACCCTATTTCACTTTGAGTATTTTCTGTTTCATAATATATAATAATATATAATTCTAAAACTCATTTACATCTTTATTTTCTCATACCAGAGAAAAGATGTGATATTTACCTATCTGTGACCTATTTATTTCACTTATGAGGATAACCTCAAGGTATATCCATTTAAGTATAAATGATTCAAACTTATCATTTTTTGTGGCAGAGTAATACTCCATTCTGTAGAAGAACCACAGCCTTTTTATCCAGTCTCCAGTTGATGGACATTTGGGTTGTTTCCAAGATGTAGCAATCACAAATTGAGCTGCTATAAACATGGGTGCACATATGTCACTGTAATGTGAGTGAGTCTTTTAATTCTTTTGTGTATATACCTAGCAGAGCGATGGCCGGGTCAAATGGGAACTCCAATCCTAGCTTTTTGAGGAATCTCCAGACTGATCTCCACAGGGGTTGTACGAGTCTACAGTCCCACCAACAGGGAGAAGGGTTCCTTCTTCTCCACAGCCTCGCCAACATTTGTTGCTGGCTAATTCTGAAATGGCAGCTATTCTTTGTAGAGTGAGATGAAATCTCAGTGTTGTTTTCATCTGCATCTCTTGAATGACTAATGATGTTGAGCATTTCTTCATATGCTTCTTAGCTGCTCTTCTTCCTCTGAAAAACATCTGTTCATTTCAGATGCCCATTTTTGAATTAGATCTTTAAATTTGGGTGGGCTGATTATTTTGAACTCTTTATATTCTAGATAGTAGCCCTTTGTCTGAGGAACAGCTGGTAAAGATTCTTTCCCATCTTGTTGGTTGCCTTTTTGCTCTGTTGGTGGTTTCCTTTGCTGCGCAGAAGCTTTTTAAAAGAATGAGGTCCCATTTGCTGATTTCTTCTGCCAATTCCTGTGCAGTAGAGGTTTTGTTCAAGAAGTCTTTCCCTAAACCAATGTCGTCAAGAGTTTTACCTAACCTGTTTTGCAGCAGGTTCAGAGTGTTTGAATATTTAAGTCTCTTATCCACTTTGATTTTAGCTTGGTACACATTGAAAGAGCTAGATCTAGTTTTAGTCTTTGGCAAGTTAAAGCCCAGTTTTTCCAGCACCATTTGTTAAAGAGGCTATCTTTCCTCCATTGAGGATTTTTGGCTCCTTTGTCAATGATGATGTGGCTCAGTATATCTGGAGTAGTTTCTGGATCTTCTACTCTACTTCATTGATTCTCCGGTCTGTTACATTACCCTGATTCCAAAAGCAGAGAAAGACCCAACCAAAAAAGAGAACTACAGGCCAGTATCCCTAATGAACATCAATACAAAAATCTTCAATAAGATACTGGCAAACAGAATACAGAGAATTATCAAAAAGACTATACACCCTGACCAAGTTGGATTCATCCCAGGTATGCAAGGGTGGTTCAACATACGTAAATCAATAAATGTTATACACTATATTACAGGTTCAAAGACAAAAACCATATGGTCATCTCAGTTGATGCAGGAAAAGCGTTTGACAAAATACAATACCCATTTATGTTCAAAACCCTACAGAAGATCGGAATAGATGGTCTGTATCTCAAACTAATAAAAGCTGTCTACAAGAAACCATCAGCCAGCATCATACTAAATGGTCAAAAATTGAAACCTTTCACACTAAGATCAGGAACAAGATGAGGATGTCCTCTCTCACCACTTCTGTTCAATATAGTTCAGGAAATATTAGCCATAGCAATTAAGCAAGAGAAAGAAATAAAAGGAATAAAGATAGAAAAAGAAGAAGTTAAATTATCATTATTTGCTAATGACATGATACTCTATGTAGAGGATCCTAAAAACTCAATTAAAAAACTGCTGGATCTAATCGCCAAATTTAGTTGCGTAGCTGGTTACAAGGTCAGTGTTCAAAAATCAATAGCCTTTGTATACACAAACGGTAGACCCACTGAGATAGAAATTGGGGAGTCAGTCCCTTTCACGGTAGCACCCGCAAAAATAAAATATCTAGGAATCAATCTAACAAAGGAGGTGAAAGACCTCTTCTCTGAAAACTATAGCACTCTGAAAAAGGAGATAGAAGATGATATCCAAAAATGGAAAGACATACCTTGCTCCTGGGTAGGAAGAACCAATATCATCAAAATGGCTATACTCCCACAACTACTATACAGATTCAACACAATCCCGATTCAAATCCCAACAGCATATTTCACAGATCTAGAGAAAAAAAATCCAAACTTTCATCTGGAACCACAAAAGACCTAGAATAGCCAAAGCAATTCTAAGCAACAGGGACATGGTGGGGGGTATTACAACTCCAAACCTGAAACTATAGTATAAAGCCACTGTGGTAAAAACTGCATGGAACTGGCAAAATAACAGACCTGAGGATCAATGGAGTAGACTAGAAGATCCAGAAATTATTCCAGATACACTGAGCCACCTCATCTTTGACAAAGGAGCCAAAAATCCTCAATGGAGGAAAGATAGCCCCTTTAACAAATGGTGCTGGAAAACTGGGCTTTAACTTGCCAAAGACTAAAACTAGGTCTAACTCTTTCAGTGTGTACCAAGCTAAAATCAAAGTGGATAAGAGACTTAAATATTAAAAAAGACACTCTAAACCTACTGCAAAACAGGTTAGGTAAAACTCTTGAAGACACTGGCTTAGGGAAAGACTTCTTGAACAAAACCTCTACTGCACAGGAATTGGCAGAAGAAATCAGCAAATGGGACCTCATTCTTTTAAAAAGATTCTGCACTCAAATTAGCTATTATCAAAAAAGTCTTCGCTAAGGCATGTAAGTCAGGATTCAACAGAAGGACAGAATATTAAAAGTTGTTGTACAAAAGAAACAACCTTTAAAAGAAAGCCTATCAGATCACACTAGATGTGTTAAGACAATCTCAAGTAGAGAAGAGTTGGAAGTGTTTCAAGCCATAAAGGAAAACAACCTCCAACCCAGATTGATGTACCAAAATTAATGTCTTTCAAAATTAATGGAGAAATAAGATAATTTCATTACAAAGAACAGTTGAAGAAATCCATGACTTCCAAACCAGCCCTAAAGTGTTCTGGAGGATATTCTTAGAAAGAGACAACAAGAATTAAAACTCCGTGAACTCCAACAAAAGAAATCTGCCAGGCAAGGAAAGAAATGAAACAGCACAGCAAAGGAAACCACCAACAGAGCAAAAAGGCATCCTTTTTCATTTCTGTTATAATAATCACAGTAAGATTGTGGCACAGTCAGAACACACAAGAGGCACTCACACATGCGTGTGTTTGAGTGTGTGTCACTGGAGACAACCCAGAACCCCTCACGTTAGGCAAGCGCCGTGGCACTGAGCTCCATCCCGTCACACACTTGGTGTTTTCGTCTTTAAACTGTATCAAGAATTTCTTCAAATGATGTAATAGTGCTAAATACATAAATTTTCTAAGCATCAGTATCCGTCCCTTTACCAAGTTCACAAAGCCTACAACTGATTGTGCTGGATTAGTGCCCTCTGTGGGGAAGAAGTTCTTTGTATTTATAGTGGAACTAACATGCTTATATTCCACCCTTTTCTCTCACTTTTAGCCCGGTGTAACATACCTGAGTATTTTGCCCCACTAACTTCTCTGTGAAAGACTAGGAATAAGTGCAGAGTGTTGTCCTCTGTTCCAGGGCTGTCCTCGGTGGAAGCGTATAACATCAAGTCTAACGAGTGGTTCCACGTGGCCCCCATGAACACCCGGCGGAGCAGTGTCGGGGTGGGCGTCGTTGGAGGTGGGTGCCAGTGGGCTTGCAGCGGGGCTCTTCTGGGCACTGTAGCTCCTGATTCTGGAGCCTTGTTCTCCTGGGAATCTAGCAACTTGTCTTCAAAGTGGGAAAGCAGATTACCATGTAAATGAAGAGTAGTTATCCCTGTGAAATTTGAGTTCTCCTCTTTCAAAATCAGCTTCCTTGTAGAGTTTATCTCCATAAGGCCCTTTCCTCCTCTTTCCTCCCCCTCCTTACTTGGTGATCATTCATTGTATGTCTTTTAGTTCTGCCAGTGGTTTCTTTCGCTGTGCAGAAGCTTTTTTATAGGATGAATCTTGGGCCGGGAAGTTAGCTCAGTGGTTCGGGCGCCTGTCTTGCAAGCCCAAGGGGCCCGGGTTCTATTCCCTGGTAACCACATACAATACTGGGTGTGGAGACTCACGCCCAGCAGCAATCAGCACCACATACCACAGCGGTGGGTGTGGTGGTTCCTGCCTGTAATCCCAGCACTTGGGAGGCAGAGGCAGGAGGATTGCTGTGAAATGAGTTTGAGGCTAAGCCTCAAGGCCAGCCTGAACTACAAAGCGAGACCCTGTCTCAAAAAAAAAAAAAAAAGGGTGAATCTCAAAGAGTTGGGTCTGGTTGCTCATGCCTACAATCCCAGGTCTTGGGAGGCTAAAGCAGGAGTATCGCTGTGAGTTTGAGGGCAACCTGGGTTACATAGTAAGTTCAAGGGCAGTCTGAACTACATAGCAAGACTGTGTCTCCACCTTTACCCCCCAAACCCCCCAAAAAACATAAACAAGAAAGAAGGTGGAACACTTTAAAGGAAACCTCTGTTACCATGGAAGAAAATATAGTAATGTTTTCTTACTGGGAAAAGTAGCGTTTCTGTAACCCCAGCTCTGTTGGTGACTTCCCCAAGGTCTGCTCTACGCTGTCGGGGGCTATGATGGGGCGTCACGTCAGTGTCTCAGCACCGTGGAGTGCTACAGCGCCACAGCCAACGAGTGGACCTACATAGCGGAGATGAGCACCCGGCGCAGCGGTGCAGGTGCGCGGGCATGACGGGAAGGGGCCCCTCGCTATCAGCTCTTTGCAGTATCCATGTCTGAATTATACGGGTGCCGAGACATAGCACTTCTGTGTACTTTCACAGAGTAAAATTTAAGTGCTTTATTGGAAGGCTTGTTTCATTTATGCGATACTGTTATTCCATTAAGTTTTTTTGTTTTTCCCATTTATTTGGGTACTTGCTTAATAATCATGTCTTCTTGTGTCCATTTCTTATGAAACTGGTGTGCTCAGGGCCAGGGATTTAGCTCAGTGGTTCTGGTGACTGTCTTGTAAGCACAAAGACCCAGGTTCAACCCGGTAACCCATACAAAAATACCAGGTGTGGTGGGTGACTCAGGCCCATCAGTAGTCAGTACCACACACCACAGTGCCGGGCGTGGTGGCTCACGCCTGTAATCCCAGCACTCGGGAGGCAGAGGCAGGAGGATTGTGAGTTTCAGGCTCGCTTGGGCTACATAGTAAGCTCAGGACCAGCCTGAACTAAAAAGTGAGACACTGTCTCAAAAAACAAAACAAAACAAAAAAACAACTATGTGCTCAGATACTATGGTTTACTTGGTTGTGGAAGTTGTTTTCAAAAAGATCATAATTAAGGGACTTTTGCCCTATGTCTTACTAACATTTTTACTGTTTAACATTCTTCTTTTCTTAGAATAACAATTCTTACTGAGATCTTTCTTTTCCATATTTTTTCTTTTTATCCATATTTTAAACTTTATGCTTTTGTAGTTTTTATTATGGTTAAAATTTCAAAAATTTTAGTTGTGAGACATTTGAGTAAACCCTAATGTGCTCTACATGCTTTTCCTCTTTTCTCTACTAGTTTGGCTGGTTGTGTTTTGTAGGTGTCGGTGTGTTAAACAACTTATTATATGCTGTAGGAGGTCATGACGGCCCTTTAGTACGAAAAAGTGTTGAAGTCTACGATCCCGCCACGAACACATGGAGACAAGTTGCAGATATGAACATGTGCAGAAGAAACGCAGGTATCTGTCCAGCCGAGGATGTAGCGTTGACCCTGAATTCTTAAGGATACGTTAGCAACGTCACTGTGTATCCTCAGTGTGTGTTTTCTTCTGATCTGATCTGAGTTTCCTGTAGACTTTGAACTCTGA
Source organism: Petromus typicus (assembly GCA_004026965.1). NCBI lineage: Eukaryota > Metazoa > Chordata > Mammalia > Rodentia > Petromuridae > Petromus > Petromus typicus. The sequence continues at coordinate 33,277 of PVIR01012533.1, forward strand.
AGGCAGAAGCTTCTATAATGAGCCATGCAAGTGAATGCTTTGCAGGACTCTGGACTTGCTCAGTAACTTACTCCTCCTCCTACCAGCTCTGTTTTGGAATAAATGTGGAGATAAATTGATTAAATATAGAGCCCTTTATATTTGAGATTTGAATTTATTCATTCTTACCAGAAACATTTTTGAGAGCTTACTGCGCGTTACATACAAGACATTCCAGTTCTTAGAGAATTTTCTGGTTGGTTAAATATTTATATCAGATTAAAAGTTAGTTGATTACTCGATTCTGGAGAGAAGCCTGAGGCGGTAACCCTATTTAATACAGTTCACAATCCCCAGAAAATGGGAAGAAAGTGGTGCAGTAACAACAACAAAAAAGTTTTAAAGCCAGGCAGGATGAAAAATGCCTGCAACTCCAGCTACGAGGGAGGCTGAGGCAGAAGGAAGCAGGTCGAGCAACTCAACGAGACTCTGTCTTTAAAATGAGAATATAATAAAGGCTGGGAGTGGTTAGCTCAAGGGTAGAACGCCGCTGAGTTCAATCTCCAGTATTATAAAAAAAACATAATATTCTTTAGAATGCACGTGTCTTCAAGATTAGAGAACTAAGTACAGTCCGTGCCATGTGATGGGTTTTGTTTTTTTCCAGTACCAGATACTTGAACACAGGATCCTGTGCTTGCCAACCTGGTGCAGTACAACTGCTACATCTGTGGCCCAGGATGGGTTTTGATGACTGCATCCTTAGGTTGTTTGTTGTTGTTGTTTTAGCTCAGTTACTCTGCTTAGGGTTAGCTTCTTTATATAATATTTACAAGCATACTATTTTGCAGTAAACTTTTATAAGCAGGACTTTACTCTAAAGTAAATATAAAAGGTGTAGTCTGGTAAATACATAGACCACAAACAGTTTTTTATTTTAAGTATACTGTACAGTTCATAACTATATGTGCTGTACTGTACGTAGCTGTGTACACCACCGTCACCTCGAACACAAGAACAGTGAACTGACTACAGTGGTGGGACAGCTGACTCCACTGTAATATTTTGAGACTGCACTCGATGTGTGAGCCATTGCTGACTGGAGCATAGACCATGACTATGCCAGAGGATCCATGAAAGGAAGCACCAGAGGAACACAGATTTAGGATAGCTAGATGGTAAGGGAAATGTTCAAGTTTGGGGCAAGTACATCGTGTGCCTGTCTCCTGAACCTGAAGGTTGAGACTTTGGCTCCCTATAGACTCGGAGATCCTTAGGGGCTTGAGCACACTCGGCACCCATGCGGGGAGACTTGCCAGTGGCCTTCTTAACGCCCCACCCTTCTTTGTCTCTCATCCCTGGCCTCACCTCCCCACTAGCCTGCTCATGCTACGTAGCCCCTGCTCATAAAATTCTCTTATTAGGTAAGACCCTAGGCTAAACAAAAAGACCCTCAACCCTTATCAACTCTCACCACACCCCCTAAATATTTGCTATAAAACATCCTGGAGCCTAATAAATTTTGAAATAGTTCTAGAAACTTTCCCCAGGGTCTGTGTGGTGACTCTGCGTACATATCCTCCCCGGACAGGGCCCATGTTAAAATTCACAAGAGCGACAAGAAGGCTTTGGAGAAATTGTAGTCTTCTTCAAAATGCTATTACTTCATGCCATTTCTCATAGTCTAGCCTAAGTTTCTGGTGGTTTTCTGACTCTTCCTGCACCACAGATTGGTTTTGCCAGGTGTACCCCTCCCAAAATACTCTTGAAAGTTTCAGTGTGACTACCAAAGAGGCTGTAAGTACATGGGACAATAGGGCTGTCAATAGCAGAGCAGCATTTGTAACTAACTCTGGTTGGCCTTATATTTAACCTATCAATTGTATTTGGTGAAATACTAAAAGTATCTGAGTGGAAATTATTAATATAGAACCCAGAGTATCATTTGAAGTCTGGGCTGGGGGTAGAGTTAAATGCTTGAATCCAGTTCATACTGAATTAACAGAACCAAGATGACACATGTGCATGCCTTCCCAGCATAGGGAACTTACGATTGGAACTTTTGTTAGTATGATTCTGAAGATTGGAATAATTTTCTCTGTACATGTTTATTGTTTTTCTTCTTCTTTTTCTTCTGCTTCTTCAGCTGTTGCTGCTCCCGCTCCCTCTCCTCCTCTCCCTCCTCTCCCTCCTCCTTCTCCACATCCCCTTCCTCCATCTTCTTGTTCTTTTTGTCCTTGTTCTTGTTCTTCTTGTGGTGTCTTCAAGACAAGTGTGTCCCTGTGTATAGCCAGGCTGGCCTAGAACTTGTAATCTTCCTGCCTTGATATACATTTATTTTTTTTTCAAATCAAAACTAACTTGTTAATCCAAGGTGTGATGTTTCTCAGGGTGGGTATTAAATAGCACATGTAGTATTAACTACTTTGAGATCACAAAGGGAGTGTCTGTTCACAGAGAAGTTAGGCATAGATAATAGAGATAAACATTTTCATAGTATTTTTCTGTGAGTTTTAAATTTTTCTCAGAAAATCACTTGTTCTAGAAAAAATCACCATTGAATATAAAAGTATTGAAAATATTTTTATCTTCTCTTAACATATATCTTTTTGTAAGGATTCTCAGGAAGGTGACTTTGCCCTTTAATTGTCTATTTCTTTGAATAAAATGAAAATCAGACTAGTTTCTAACAGGCAGAGTCAAGTTGTCGTGAAGATTAAATGCAACGGTGCATTGATAAAGCAACTGTTGCACAAAGGACATGCAGTCGACACTCATAAGTGGAATGGAGCCTGTTAGATGCAAAAAGAGCTCTTCACGTGTTCGTCATCATCTTCTGCTCGTTCTAAGGAACGAAGTGTTTCAGTCTCACCTCACCAACCACGTACAGGGTGTTCTGTACATCCAGAGGTTTGAAAAAGTTGTTTTCTATGCCTCATTTCCCAGGAGTCTGTGCAGTTAATGGCCTGTTGTATGTCGTTGGGGGCGATGATGGTTCGTGTAACTTGGCATCAGTTGAATATTATAACCCAACAACAGATAAGTGGACGGTTGTGTCATCTTGTATGAGCACAGGAAGAAGTTATGCAGGTAAGAATTGTCTTCTTAGTTTTTATTATAATTTCAAAATAAGGCATCGTTGCTATTAATAAGTGTTTTGTTGTAAATATTTTCCCAGAGCATAGTTTATATCTTGTTACAGTAACATACACTGGGCGTGTATATTCTAAAGTAAAAAGCCAGCATTCCCTGTCACTCTATAGTCCTTTGCAGTTAAAATCCGAAATCTTTGCAATACTGAATGCTGTAAGACACTTCCGTGTGACCAGCACCTATACCACGTGGAGAGCGCGTGTGCGACCAGCCTTTAGTTCTGTCCTCCTAGTGCAGGGTCGGGCAGCAGTGTCATCTTTGTCATCCTGAAGTGTGGGAGACTTTTCTCCCTTAAGCATCCTATTGGATTAGAAAATAACCACTTACGTCCGTTGTCTCAATGAGAGAAATGACAAGTTTTTAATAGACGTAAAGGTGAAGTTCTAAAACTATATGTTTATTGTTCTACAGTATTGATACATTAAAATATTAGTATGTTTCTGTAACAAAAGTGGTCTAAGTGGAGAAAAAAAACTTAATAATCGTGCATGGTTTTTATGCACCTTCTTAAGAAATCATAGAAGAACTATACTCAGCAGGACCCCAGAATGACACAGCTTGTTATTAGATGAATTTTTCATCATCTTCGCTGAGATTCAGCTGACTGAATAAATCATATGTGTTTAAAGTGTACAGTTTTTTTAACTTTTGAACTTAATTTATGTATATGTATATGTATGTATGTATGTGTATATATATATGTGTGTGTGTGTATGTATGTGTATATATATATATACATATATATATCCCCATGACACATATATATCCCCATGACTCTAATGCCATATTCAGGATAATGAACATATCTACTGCCCCCCTTTTAACTACTGTCTACATTATGGACTATTAAATGAATCTGGAATTTTCTGAGGAAAGTTATTTCCCTCCAATTGTGACTATATACAGCAAAGATTAGTTCTGGATTTAATAATCTTGGTTCATAACTAAGAGATTTCAGTGTGCTTTAGATTAAGACAATTGTGCTACTAATCTGTGAAGAAGAGATTCTGACACATGATTTGCTCAGCCGTTGTGGCTTCATAATACAAAGCTAAATATTTTCCCCAAGATACGGAATGCTGCCCGTGCTGTTTTATTTCTTCCTTTCTTTGCCCAGGGGTCACAGTTATTGATAAGCCGCTATGAGCTCGAAGGACATTTTTGGCGTATTTATACGTGAGAACCAGGCTGCAGCAGGTATCTCTGAAGTGACTGAGAAGCTAGCACTTCCCCCCTTGCAGCCGCACTTGTACGTCTCAGCAGAAGACAAGGGCGTCGGCCTTTCTAGGCCTCGGCACTGAAGATTACTTTTGGTAGAAGCACCGCGTAGGCTTTTTCTGCAAGGAGCAGCCGCTGACTGAGTTTTCCTAAGACACCTGGGCCACAGTACTCTGTAGTCGGTAGCCAACAGTTGCTTTCCTAAAGACTAGTTCTTATCAACCTTGAATGACTGTGGATTATTGTGTGAAGAAGGGTAATGAGTGTTATTGTACAATTAAATTTTATCTTTTTTTCCTTCTCTTGAAAATGTGTATTACCCAGGAACTGAAAATCTGGGAAAAGGTATTAAAATCTACGTAAGTATACAAAGTAGTGGAGGGATAAAACTGTTTGGTTTTATAATTATCTTTGATTACATGAATATAAAAAATTGTGTGCATATAAATGTGTGTCTATATGCTTTCCTTTAAATATGTTTGAAAAGATGTTTGAAACTTGATTATTCTATTTATAATGGCACAGTAATTTGAATTATGCCAGTACTACATTGTAAAACAGAGTTGTATTTTTTGATATTTAATAATGCATAACACTTTAAAATGCCACTTCTGAGGAATGAAAATGGTGTGACACACTTGAACATGTGTGATGCCAAACTTTTTTAAATAAAATATAAATTATGCTTATTTATTATTTTCTTTAGTTTAATCTCAGTCATGTTTTGGTGTGTGTTTTTAATTTCTTAGGGTAACAATTTGGCATGAATGTAACTGCAGGTTTTTGGTGAATATAATGAATATATGGAATTCAACTGAATTTGCATGGTCTTGAGAATTTTTTCTGTGTGTACAAATTTAGCTGCTGTTTACAGAAAAGAAAGCTTTCTGTGAGTAGCTATGTGTGTTGGTCGGATAGTTTTTCTGAGATCTTCAATCAGTCTGACTTTAAAGATGACCAAAACATGTCTTTCTTGAATTATCTTTGAATAAAAATTTGTATACTATTTGTTTCAGTGTCCTTGCTTTTGTATCTAGTTTAATATTAATAAATTTGCTTGTTGTTTTCTGGTTATTTTTAAATTAAATTTGCATTGTCATACTTTACAAATCTATATTTTATCTATACTTTTATCTTTTATATTTTATCTATACTTTTCCCAAAGTAACCTGAGTCCATTAAATCAACAAAATACATCTGGAAATTGTTCTTGAAGAATAAAATCTAATGCCAACCAATTAAGACTCAAGAATTGGCAAAATTTAAACCTTTTATATTTCTCTGTTCCTCCTAATGAGCTGAACATGAGATTAGATCAGCAGTGTTGGACACAAAGTCAGAGACCAAGTGTCTTTTGTAAAGCACTGAAAAATTGTTTTGATATAAACAAAAAGAAATGAAGCCTGGTGCCATAGCATATGCTTGAAACTGCAGCTCATAAGGAGACTAAGGCAGGGCTGGGCGTGGACCGCAGTGTTTTGTGGGTACACAAGTGGGGGTGGGGAGACAGAGAGAGAGAGGTAGGAGAGGGTGAGCAGCTGAGGTTCTGGGCACAGGAGAATGGGAAGGGGAAGAAGGTTGGCAGGATTTAAAGGGTTTCATGAGCTGTTGCCAAAACAAAAAAAGATGCCTATGACAGTATTTTTAGGTAGTTAACAGATTATTCATATTTAAACAACCACAATACTGAGTTGGACTTTTCATTATAAATGAAAGTGTAAAGAACTGAGGAAAGCTTGTGTTTACTTGATGAAAACATGGATTTCTTTTTTTTTTTTTTTTGAGACGAGGTCCTGCTTTTGTAGTTCAGGCTGGCTCTGAGCTCAGCCTCAAACTCACAGCAATCCTCCTGCCTCTGCCTCCCAAGTGCTGAGATTACAGACGTGAGCCACCACATCCAGCACTGTGGCATGTGGTGCTGACTGCGTGAGTCTCCACACCCAGTACTGTATGTGGTTACGGGGTGGGGGTGGGGGTGTCGAACCTGTGTCCTTGTGCTTGCGAGGCAGGCGCTGGAACCACTGAGCTAAATCCCCGACCCTGAAAACATGGATTTCTACATTAGAGGGTGAAGTTTTTCCCACATACCAAGTAACCCATCCATTGGATGCCAACTGTGTACCTGAGAGTTCAGTTCTAACCCTGCCCACCCTAGACACCCACCTGGAGGATCACATCCCAGAAGCTCCGGACTCCGCTCCAGCAGATCATGCCCCTCAGATGCCAGTCTCAGCATCCTGCCACTGGTTCTTCTCACCAACTATGGACCAGGATCCTGTCTCTTTGGGTTAATTTGTTAGAACACATCTCACAATTTAAGGAAATACATTTACTGGGTCATTAAATGCTATTCCTAACTGACATAGATTTAAAATGAGATAAAAAGTTACAGGGTAGAGCTTCATGGGCTGCTCAGGCAGGAAGAAGTTCATCAAATCTTTTTTTTTTTTTTGAGACAGGGTCTTGCTTTTATAGTTCAGGCTGGCCCTGAGCTCAGCCTCCAACTCACATCACAGCAATCCTCCTGCCTCTGCCTCCCAAGTGCTGGGATTACAGGCGTGAGCCACCACGCCCGGCACTGCGGTATGTGGTACTGGTTGCTGCTGGGGTGAGTCTCCACACCCAGTATTGTGTGTGGTTACCGGGGATGGAACCCAGGTCCTTGTGCTTGCAAGACAGGCGCCGGAACCACTGAGCTAACTCCCTGGCCCCTAGTTCATCAAATCTTGTTCATGAGTTTTTGTGGAGCCTCTTTTCCTGCTTCTTCTAGAGGATGTAAGTGGAGTTCAACGTTCTGAGCCTCCACTCTCTTGGCCTTTCTCATTAACGGTGCCATTCTCAAGAGTCTGGCCCTCTCATTCACTAGCGTAAATTCAGATGTCATCTGTATGGGCATGTAGTGAATAACCAGGCACTCCTAAAAGGAAATTTCAAGATTCTAGGCACTTTTTAAGGGGAAGAAGGCAAACACCAAGTGTGTTTCATATTATACCACACCTCTAAACATTAGTGTTCCATGGAACTTTGCATGGAGCTATCAGTTTAAGACATTTAAAGACCATTAAAGCTTAAGTTTTTATTAGTGTGTTTGTAGTACGTACATTTATCATAGGGAGGTGATACGTGTATGTTAACGAATTCTTTGTGTGTCCTGTTTCTCTTCTGTCTCACCTTGCTCTGTCTTCTGGTCTCCTTATTTGCAAAACATCTATCTCCCTGTCTCTTGTTATCTTTTATTTTATTCTTTAACACATTCTTTGGGATTTTCATATAAGAGAAACTCTTCAATAGAGCATAAGCATGTGTCTCTGATTTTTTTCACTGAACTCTATGATCTCGAGGTACAAAATGAAGTTTGCTGGCATTGCGGCAGGGACATGGCAGAGGAGGGTTGCTCGCGGCTTGGCAGACGGAAAGCAGAGCGAGGTCAAGGGAGGAGGGGAGGAAAGGCACGCGGTGACTAGGCTTCCCCTCCCGGGGCGGCATTTGGCTGTAAACCCAGTGGACTGGTGAACCCAGTGAGTCAGTCATCTAAAAGCCACACCTTTGCATGTGTAAGGCTTTGAGGACATCCAGATACAAACCATAACAAATGAAACTTCTAGCTGTAATTTTTTGTTTCAGAATCTGTATACTAATTTCCATAGTGGTTGTACTATTTTATATTTCCACCAACAATATAGAGGGGTTCCTTTTTCCTCTCTGCAGCCTCATCAGCATTTGTTAATTGATTTCTTAATGAGAGCCATTCTTTCAATACTAAAATGAGATCTCTGCTGTTTTTATTTGCATTTCTCTAATGACTAGATAGGTTCGACATTTTTCTTATGTTTATTGTCCACTTGTACTTCTGAGAAGTATATTTACATTTTTTTTTTTTTTTTGAGACAGGGTCTTGCTTTGTAGTTCAGGCTGGCCCTGAGCTCAGCCTTGAACTCACAGCAATCCTCCTGCCTCTGCCTCCCGAGTGTAGCATTGTAGTATGTGGTACTGATTGGTAGTGGGTATGAGTCACCGTGCCTGGCATTGTGGTATGTGGTTACCAGGGATCGAGCTTGGGACTTTGCACTTGCAAGGCAGGTGCTGGAACCACTGAGCTAAATCCCTGGCCCATGTATTTGCATTTTAGTTGCATATTTTTTGATTTGGTCATTTATTTTAGGGGGGTCTAATTAAAAAAACTTTATGTATTTTAGATATTAGTCCCTTTCCAAGGAATGACTGACCAAATATTTTTCCTGATCTGTATGCCCTTTTTCTTCCCACTTGGTTCCTTTGCTGTGTAGAAACTTTAACATAAGTTCACTTGTGGAATCTTCAGGTTATTTCTTCAACAGTTGGAGTTCTGTTGAGAAAGTCTTGCCTGTGCCTATATCTTCACCTACTTCATTTTCTAGTGGATTGCTCTGTTTTAATATTTAGATCTTTGATCCTTTTTTCAGTTTAGATCATCTTAAGAGACAGATTCAGTCTTCTGTATGTGGGTGGCTAGTTTTTCCAGCTCCATTAGTTAAACTGGCTCTGTCTCCCCTCATGTTTTCAACTACTCTTCCTGTGATCACATGATGAATGCACCTAGCTAGGGTCCTTTCTGCATCCTCTTTGTTCTGTTATTTCAGGTGTCTCTCTTTGTGCCAATACCATGCTGTTTTTATCATGGTAGCTTTGTGGTATAACTTGTATAGCTTGAGATTGTAATGCCTCCTGTCTTGCCCTTGTTCAGGATTGGCTAGTCTGGGTCTCTTCTGGTTCCTTATGAATTTTAGTATTGTTTGTTCTGGTCCTGCAAGGAATGCTGCAGGTATTTTGACGAGGATTTCATTAAATTTGTATGTGAGGTTTGGAAGTGTAACCATTTTCACATTATGGGTTCTGTTTATGCAGGAATAGGCCATATATTTCTATCTTCTGATGTCCTCTTTGACTTCATAGAGTACCATATTTTTGGTTAAAAGATATCTTTCACTTCTTTGGTTAGTTTAATTCCCAAGTATTTAATTGTTAATGATTCTACTGTAAATGATGTTGTTTTACTAATTTCTTTCATCATGAGCTAATTTTTGGTACACAGGGTTCAAAATTGGTATTCATTTTTGTATGTTGACTTGTATCCTACTACCTTGCTGAATTTGTTCATTAGTTTCAGATATCTTTTGGCAGAATTTTTTAGGTCTTCTATGTAAAGAATCATAACATCTGCTAATAAGGATAATTGGACTTCTTTCCTATACATATGCCTTTTATTTCCTTCTCTTCTTGATTATTCTGGCTGTTTTGAGAAGTGTGTTCAACAGGAGTGGTGATAATGGATATCCTTCTCTTTTTCCTGATTTTAGAGGGAAAGCTTTCAGTTTTTCCTCATGTAACAAGATACTGGTTGATTTTAAGTAGCTTTTATCAGATTGAAATCAGATCCATTGCCACCTGTTTTATTCAGAGTTTATGAAAGGATGTTGGATTTTTTTCAAAAGCTTTTTTACATCTTTTGAAATGATCATATGATTTTTGTCCTATTTATGTGATGTATCACATTTATTGATTTTCACATGTTGCATTCCTTGCATTCCAGGGATGAAGCTTGCTTGGTCATGGATATGATATTTATGAGGAATTGTTGCATTGTTTTCCAGTATTCTGTTGAGGATCTTTGCATCAGTTTAATAGGAGTGGCCTATAGTTTCATTGTTCTAGTTAGATCCTTACCTGGTTGTGGAGTCAAGGTAATGCGAGCTTCCAGAATTAGCTTGATAGTTATTTTTGTTGTTCTCTGAGCCTACACTTTCTTTCATACAGGGAATAAATGAGTAAAGCTACCAGGTCTGTTTCTTTGCAGCTCTAAATTCCCACAGACAAGCAGGTTTGACCCCTCCACACAAATATATATGCTCCTGTTTAGAGAACATCTCTTTGGAGGTAAATCAGAAATAACAAAACATTTACCAAGCACTTCCTTGGCGTCAGGTCCTATAGTTATCTAAGAGTAAGCACCCTGCTAATGATAAGCCAAATAAGGTCCCCTATGGGTCTGGTTCTTCCTGCTACCGAGCAGATAGACAAGGTTGGTCAGTAGTAAAGTGTCGGCTTAGGCTTCAATATTTTCACATTTATACACAGGATGATTGTACCCTGTACACAGACAGCATGAAGAAATAATATGAGAGAAGGCAAGATGTCTTGCATTCTGTGGTGCTCACTGACATGCACAGGAATCGCAATGGCCCTACCTAGGTGGCCGTAGTTCATTGGTTTTAACTAGTTAACAATTTGTAATGGTCGAAATGGAACTCACAGCAACTCGATTTCCCTAGTATCAAACCTTGAATTTCAGTTTGCATGTTCCTTAGCCACGCTTGTTCAGCTCACTTTTGGATTAGTTCAAAGCCAACGGGTCCAGAAAGCAGCCACCTGATGGGTGTTTATATCATTTTCTAAATCTTTCTAAGCCTCTTTTCTCACCTGCAACATGAAGATAACCACAATGCCTCTCTGGTATTTCAGAGTTTACATCGCATTTGAAATTCTCAACTTTCTATGAGTGTCAGGCATTTATAGTTAAATGGATGGACCTTGAGACCATACATTTAAGGGAAATAAATCAGGCACAATTTTTAAATACCACAGTTTCTCTGGTGTGAGAAATTGAAAGAGGAAATACGGACTAAAATATATAATAGATTTTGGGGAAGGGGTAGAAAATTTTAAATGGAAAGGGGAACAAGTGAGGAGAAAGGAAGGGAAAGAAGTGAAAATATAAGCTTTGGTACATGAAAAACAAAGGGGCAGGAAATACCACGTACAGGTCCAAATCCTCTGCGATGTGTTACCATGCATGCCTAAAACGTACCAATAAATGTGCTATTAAAAAAAAAAAAAAAAAAAAAACCCAAACCCTATCGTGTACAGGAATTTATTAAAGGCTATTGGGCCAAGTGAAACAGTGAAAATAAAAATCCAAGTTCAGGGTACTCCACAAGAAGGCGAGATTATAACCAAAATATCAGATTTTAAAACGCATTTGAACTATTTTCTGTCCAGGTTTGGGACGCAGGTGCTCTGG